>VYZQ01022231.1:0-16749 GCA_013400655.1 Mystacornis crossleyi
GGCCGAGGTGTGGTGTTGCTAATCAGCCTCTTCCTAAGCCCCTTCCCTTGTGTGCTTGGTCCTGGTCAGCATCACCATCATCTTCCACGGGGCTGCGGTTGAATTCTCCTTCCCTGTGATGTGTCCTCAGTGACACTGGGTCAACCCCAGGCTTTGGCATACATTCACCCTGGCCACTCTCACCCTCCTCAGAGACCTCAGTTATTTCAAGTGCCCTGGGGAGATGTAAAATAGGTAGCCAGAGTTCCTCTGTATAAGGCACAACTGGAGCGGTGCCACTGGAATTACGGGTGCATTAAATACAGTATTTACACTTAGCAAATGCTTTTTTGACTTTTATAGAGGCCTTGAACATTATAGGATTTCATCCCATTATGTTAATTTTCTTGGTTTTGATTAATAATGAATTAGCATCCCCCCAAAAAGGAATAAACACGTCCTCTCTTTCCTCTTGTTTATGTGTGAGTTTGATTTCTTCCTCTTCACACCGTCCTGCCTGGTTGGAGAGTGTTGGAAGGGCAGTGCTGAGAAATGCCACGAGGAGCAGTGCTGCTCCTACTGCATCTTCCCAAGGAGGTTTGCAGCACCTCTTCCTTCTTTCCTTCCCACCTGGCCATTTGCTTGAGGCAGACTGTAGGACTTGAGCGAACAGCCTCCTGCCCCCGGGAACCCTCCGGGCTGGGCCAGCGGTGTTCCAGTGCCAGGGACAGCAAGCTGCTATGGCACAGGGCTGGTGGCATGGGAAGGTGTGACACACTTCACAGCCATGTACTCAGCGCATGGTCAGGATGTGAAACGCAGGAATTAGGAGATAGACAGGGTTTTTCCATCAAGTGTTTATAGCGCCTTCCTCACTATGTGTCTAGACATAGCTATAAATGAGCGAGAGGACTATTACCTAGGAATAAAACCACTGAAACCAGCCCTGGAGAGCTTGTCGCTGTGTTTCCAAGGAACTGGGAGATTCCTCATGATTAATGTAACAATATCAAAGGCTATAAACTCACCACAGCTGGGTACTGAGTCAGGGGACACCCTTAAAATGTACCTGCCACTTGCAGTTTAGGCTTAGCGTTACCTGTGGTCTCTTGCCAGTCCTTGGCCATTCCGAAGGCTGCCACTAGCTTACAGATCAGGGGTTCAGCTCTGCTGACTCCACCAACTCCAGTGGCATCATAAAACAGCCCAGTGGTTGCCAAGGTCTAATTTCTCATTGCAGTGTGGACCAGTGGTGATGTGGAGGAGAGGAGAGGTCGTGAGTGCAGCCTGGGCTGTGCAGCTCACTGGGAAACTGCCGTCACACCTGATAACTTGAGGCAGGGACAGCAGGAGCTCTGCTGTGTGCATGGCAGTTCCTGTGCAGATGGGAAATGCCTGGGAACTCATCCCAGAATGCCCATTCTCCATCCCAGTCCTTTTGATAGTGGTGGGAGAAGTCATACTGCAGAGATCTTATTTTTTTGGATGCAAATTCTGCTCTCTGATCATTGCTTCTGCCACGTCCAGCACAGCAGGGTCTAAGTCTGCCTAAGGCTTTGCCATACTGTTATAGCATCAGCAAAAGTAATAAAGAAGAGAATGGACTCCCTGGAAAAATACCATGAAGCAAATCACTGACACACTCCTGGCAGTGTCCACAGTGAAAGCCCAGAGGATGATCCTTTTCAGCTAAGAGTAACCTACCTACACTAGGCTGAATGATGGAGTCAAGTGGCAGGGGATGTCTATTCTGATCTCTTGGTTGAATTAGAGGATCAAAAAGGGAAGGGAAGGGGTCACACTGATGGTTGGGACCTTTTAGGATCTGCTAGCCCATGGCTGATCTGCCTTCTGAGGGAGGAAGGATGAGAAACAGCAGCATGGCAAGTGGTTGGTGCAGGATGCAGGAGGTGGGAAATTTGGGTCAGCACCTGTGTGCCTGCAGGAGATGCTCCCCAAGCTGTGTTTCCTCCCCCAGTTAGGTTTCCTCCTCCAGATTAAGTTTTCTCTCCAGATTGTGCACCATGTCCAGGCCTTGTACTCCTGCAGAGTTTTCCTGTGTCTCACATTCAGGATGAGGAGGCACTTGGTTAACATGGCCCTCTAAGTACCCAAGACCTATTAAAAATTGCTCTCATTTGACTCCATAAACAGTGCCATTGGGAATACAGCAATGCTTCTGGGATGTGAGTAAATATTGGCTTTGAATGAAGTCACGGATAATGGGAGATATCAACAGCTGTTTAACTTAATATTACTTCCAGGCAAGATAACACTGAGCTTTTGCAAGAGGTTAATAACCAGATGCAGAATCCATCACTGCAAACACAGGCGCCTGGCAAAGTGCATCCATAATTTTTCCACTGGAGTGTTATTACAGCTGGAGGAAGGTGGTAGCAGGGAAATGTGCCGGGGGGTCCGGCTCCAGCGGCACCACAGGTGATGTTGTTGAGCTTGTGGCTCTGTGCAGCAATCAGGAGGACAAGGGTGCTTCCCTGCTGGCTCCTCCAGGTTGAAGGGGTTAGGACGGCATCATTATCTGGTTGTATGGACAGAGCTTTTTTTGCTGCTAATCAGGCTTGAATCCCTGTGCTGAGCAATGCCTGTATTGCACCGTGTGACCACGAAGCTAAGAGTGAAGGAGGACAGGTAGGCATTAATACAGATATTTAGAAGGCAGTGGCAAAACACGAAGTGTGCACCAGTTGTGGATCACAGGATCACCACCAAAAGGAATGCAGCTGATGCTAAGCAAGATTTTAACCCAGACTTATGGGTCCATGTCATCTTAGATGGATACTGGTATCTGGTATGGCTGTTCCAGCCTGATGTTGGACCTGTAATTCCATGAAATTTTAATTCCAAGAAGAGGAAAGGCCAGAAGCACTCAGGGAGATTGGAAAGGCTCTGCTAGCGAGCAGTGCTGTGCTCTGCAGCCACCAGGCTTCTCTGCAGAAGGGCTCCTTCCCAGGCGTGTCCCAAAATGTGGAGCTGGGGCACAGGAGATATCTCCAGCCACCTGCCCATTGTCACAATGTAGGCCTACACCGCCTGTTTTAATTACATTCCTCTCACTTGATCCTGGCCCCAGATGCTGCAGACTTTCAGCATTCAGCTTTACAAGTCAGAGCCCAGGGAAGGGCTGGGGTGGGATGTGGAGGGAGCGGACAACTGCTCTCCCCTGCTTGCTGGGCCCACGGGGCTCCTCAGTGCTCTCCCTGCTGCTCAGGCGGACACGAGGTCACCGGTGACAATGCCTGGATGGGACATGCCTTGGATGTCTCTGAGGACACTGATCAGCTTGACTGAGCCCTCGGTGGGGGCTGCTGGCAGAGCTGGGCTGGCTTTCAGTGCTCCTGGCTCCCAGCCCCTGCTTTATCCAGCAGACCACACTGCTGCTCAGCAAAGCTGGCTGCAGATGCTTGGACAGCAGCTGCAGTCCTATTGATCCCTGTGGGGATGATAAGCCCAAATGAAGACCCTTGGGAAATCAGCACAGAACACAAAACTCTGGCTGCAAAGCAGAGGCTTAGACTGGGACAGCTTTGCAGGCAAACCCATGTGAGAATCCAGCTGTGCAGAGCATCCACAGAGAGCCTGCTTTGAACGTGGATTTGGTGTTTGGGATACATAAGGAAATCTTTGTTCCTTCCCATGAGCCCATCACACCTTTTCCTTCTCCCAGAGGAAGCATCTGGAAGTAGATCCAGGTGCTTGGAAGAAACAAATCCTCAGCTTTCCTGGGACCAAGTGTGTTCCTCAGGTTGTGAGGCTGGAGTGAACAGATGAGCACCTTGGAAACATCCATGGTCTCAGGGCTAGAAGGGTCAGAGGAACACTATGGCCTCCCAAAAGAAAGAACCCTCTCCATGTCCCACCACTGCACTGTTGCACAAGGAGATGGGGACACGTGTGTTTTCAGGCCATGCCACATTCCTGGTGTTTATACCCTGTGGGAATAACTGGGAGCAGCAGCTGTGTGTGCTGGAGGCGCTCTGGCCTTGCTCACCCCCAGCGTGTTACAGGCCCCAGGTGCTTTTGGGCCGGCACCATTAAATGGCTCAGAGCATTACTTGCTTAGGCAAGCGCATCTCTGGAGTCTTGCTAGCAGCTCCAGTTAAGAAGGAAGCTGTGTTATTAATCCTCGTATGTAGCTGCTTTTTTCCAGCTGAAGCATTCCAGCTGAACTTTTCCCCCTGTGCTGTTTGCAAACCAGGCGGAGTGCGAGCGTGCCCTCACCCTTCCCACACACCAGACACAGCAAGGCACCAAGCAAATGGCAGGTCCCTGGTTGTCCTTAGCAATTAGCAAATAGCTCCAGCTGCCACTGCTGCTGCCCTGGGATGACTTTTCTGTTCCCTGTGGGTTCATTTCTGCAACAGCAGCAGAGCCAGGAAATGCAGGTTCGCTTTTTTATAGCCACGCCTTGCTCTTGCCCATCATTTACCCGGCGAGGTTAAACTGCAGTCTGAAATCAACTTTATTATTAAAGGTCCTAAATTCTTGAGTTATTAAAGGTGGGATGGCCTGGGTTGACCCCTGTGGACTTGCATGCCTGCAGTTAAAAAGCAAAGGAAATTCCTGTAGATGTGCCAGCAGCACCTCTTGCTAAGGCTGGTCAAGTTCTATGTCCAAGGAAGTGCTGCCTGCTGTGGACTGTAACCTTGTGTTTCTCTTCTAGAGCTGGATTTTAAGCTCCTGCTGAAGTTTGCCTTTGCAAACAAGGTCCTGGCTGGCAACAGCTTCCCTGTTTTTTCCAGGAGAACCTGCTGCGTCGTGGCTCTGCCAAGCAGCACCTCCCCTTGCCCTGTGTACTTGGGCTCCTCAGTCTGCTGGTATCGCTCACCAGGGGTGCTACCGCAGCTTGTGCTGCTGCTACGCATCCTTTTCTTGGGTAGCTTCCACCTAATTAATTTACCTGTGGAGCTACTGGCTCCTGTTTTAAAGCTTTCTTTTAACTGCTTTGTGAAATACCCAGCTTCTCATTTACTCTTGTTTGAGTTCCCCTGATGTGTCTTAAATTTCGGGGAGCATGACTGCTGGTTTTCAGAGTGCAGCACAGCAGCAAACCACCTCGGGCTCCCTGGGAATGGGAGCCTCTTCCTTCCACTCCTCCCCATCCCTCTGCTAGTTACAGCAATATAATCACTGGTTTGTTCAGCTCTTATTTCCCTGACAGAAATCAATCTCATGTTTTCTTTGGTTCCTCCTTCGATTTCTTGCCTTCTCTGATATTCCCACATTTTCTGCAGGTACACAACTCATCCAAACTAATAACCAGCACAATTTTTCACCTCAGGTACCCTAGACCTTGGGCTGTGCTTGTGCCTCCCTTGCTCAGGTTGGAGGTCGTGGTGGGGCTAATAACCTCATAATTAATTCTGTCCTCCTTATAAGCAAGCTTTGGCATTGAATCCTTGCAGTTCTACACGGATCTTGCCTCAAATTCACAGGAATTTCATGAGAGTAGCATTGCTTTGAACTCCTTCTTCACACCAAGTCTAGCAGGGGGAGTACAGGAAATTTATAGTTGCAAAAGAACTTTGCAAAGTTGCATTACGCTCCATTTCCTTGGCAAAGGCAAAATAAAACCATGCCAGGAGAAGGGAATAAAGAGTAGAGAAAAATGCTGCAGACATAAAAGGAGAAAATGCTGAAAGGGAGGGGAAAACTGACAGCCTTAATGTGGATTTGGGGGGAATTTATAAACCTGAAGCCAAGTAATCACAGAGCTTGGGTAGTTTAGGTGACTACTGGGACTCACTGCTCTTCATTAACCTTCCAGCCTCCTGGGTTCAGGTGTCAACTCAACATCAAACCACAGCCAATCAAAACTTCCTCTGTTTGAAAAATTATGGGGAAATTGGGTTTTCAAGTGACTGAATATGATTTTATGAGGCCTCTGCCTTCCTCAATATTGTTAAATCATTCAATATCAAAAATCGGAAAATTGATATTTGGGCCTCAATCCAGTTCTGGGCTCCAGCCAAAAAGAGCTGAAAAAATGCAGTTGTGTTTATTTGTAAGAGAGGAACCTGTGTTTGTCCCAATGTGCCACGGGGCCTTTCTTGCCCCTGCCTCACAGAGAGCTCAGGCGAGATCCAGGCACTGCCTTGCCCAGAGAGCAACGTAGAAAGCAACTTCAATAATATCTACAGTGAATAACCTTTTTTTTTTTTCACCTGTACCTGCTGGGAATGCTCTCCCCGACCTCAGGGTACAAAAGTGTACAGGGGGAGCATAAGAAAGATGCCATCAAGCTGGGAAAATCATCAGGCTTGAGTAGCTCTGGGATGAGGGTTGCCTATCATGGCTGTTTATTTGTTTGGGAGAGAAAATGGATACAGGTCTGGAGAGTGAAAGAGGCTTTCCCAGGATAGCTATGCCTTGTCAGGGGCTGAGAGAGGCGTGCCCTGCAAGCCCGGGGTCTTCTGTTTTATATCTGTGTTGCTTATCTGGAATATAGGAATTACTGCCTGGGAGGGCAGTGTCAGGTGAAAACTGCTAAGTGAAGCATTACTTTTGGTGGATGCTGGGTGAAGAGTGCCTGTCTTGGAAGAGGTGGTGGAAGCCTGGATGAGCAGCCTGGCTGCAGGCAAAATGACTAAGTTTGGATGCATAGTGTGTGCTGATGCCACCACAGCACCCCGAGCAAGGGCTTCCGGTTCCACAGTGGCCTCACACAAAATTCATGGCCACTGTACAGCCCAGGATGACTGAGCACACTTTTGCATTCCATTGACAGCAGAGCAGCCTGCTCAGATCCAGTTGTAGACAAAATGTGTGTGATCAGGCTGCAGGGTTCTTGTAGCATCCTAGAAACTCTGTGGGACCCTTGCCCTGAGTGCTTGCCCTACGCACGCAACGGGGGAGTTAAAGGACCCTCCTAAACTTTCAGCCTGGTGCAGCCTGGTGAGCGCTGCCTGTCTGCTCTACTGGGGTATTCTCCAGTGGCTGTTGCCGTAGAGGTTGTAGGGCAATACATAATCACACCAGGAGCTTCTACTGGTCTTCTGCATCCTTTTACTTGGTTTAAAACAAAGTGTTTGCAAGTCATCACCGGGAATTCATCGTCAGCCGTCTGTCACACTTAATTGGGCTGTCCTGTAAAATATCTTGCATATAAGTAAATCAAAAAGAGTGGGGCTCATAAATGGGCCAGTGTGTGGCACACTGATGTTATTTATAGGCTTCTCTGTGGTGCTCATCACCATGACAGCTGTGAAGGTCGATGCTGACACTTGTGAGGGAATGCCACATATGTTTTTAAAAAGCCACGTGTATGAGATGAAGCAGTGCTTATGTGTTCCAGCAGAGCTGGGAGGCAAGGGTGCAGTGTCCTGCAGGAGCCCCCAGCCCCACGACAGTGGGATGAGGGGAAGGGGACATGGCAGGCAATAGCAGGTCTGTGGGCTAAGGCTTCTGGGGTTGTAGAGCCCACAGCCCTGGTGCCCTGGGTGCTGCATCCTGGCATCTCCTTGGGGAAGTGGGGAATAAGCCAAAGGGGATAAAAGTATTCACATGGAAGAGGCTGGAGATCCCTTCATCTGGTTTCTCCCCTCCCGGTTGAAGCCCTCACTTACCAGCCTGTTTTTCATACCTTTCTGTTTAACTCTACTCAAGCCAGTGGTGATTGCTCCACAAGCGTCCAAGAGCAGCTTACTTTCTGCAGCTCGCTTTTTTTATAATATTCTTTCTTCTTAAAAGGCAAACAAAGGCAGCATCTCCTCAAGTCAGTTCTGTAACTGGCACATAAAAAGCCTGCTCCAGCCACATCCAAGCAGAGCTGGTTTGAGCATCTGCACCTCAGCCTCCACCTGCAAAGCAGCCCCTTGCAAAACTCCTACCCATCCCAGCAGCATTGCTGTCTCCCGCAGCAGTGCTCCAAAATGACTCTCAAGGAGATGTATAACAAACCTTCAACGTGGTCCTTTTATTACAAATCACTTGGTCTCTCAGCTGAGCCAGTGATCCCAGATCCTCCAAATACCTGGCCAGGCTCTTTCAGTGCATACATCTTCATCTTCTCTCTTGCATCAGGGTGTCACAGCTCAGCCTTGATCCCAGAAGCCCAGGGATTTAGCCAGTCCTTCACGGATCTCTCTCCCCATCTGAGAAAAGCCTTCTATAAACCTGCATCTTTCTTCTACTAAACTAACTGTGACTTTCCCATCTGTAGTCAGGGTTTTTTTCTCTTAAGGATGAGCAGAGAGCTCTTGAAGGGGGCTGTTTCTCAGCAGTGTCCCTGGGGCTCACAGTGCCTTTCCCATCATCCCTGCTCCTCTGTAGCAGAAACCAAACTGTTTTCCCATTCTATGCAGATAAGCAGGTGCTTCTTCCCATCCTGTTCTTGTCTCCTCTCTTTGCTCCCCATGAGCAGCCTTAGTTCCTGGCTGCTGTTAGCGATGGACCTTTTGTTTCCATGAGATAAACTGTATCCCCATGACAGACACCCCTGGGCTCTAACTGCTCCCAGCCCTGCCACAGCAAGGGAATGTTCCTCAGGAAAGCCCCAGGGGACATAAAAGTCATTATTTAACTCACTGTTTCCACTAGTTGATGGTAACAGCATTTCTATTAGTGAAGGAGCACGGTGGCCCCCATGCACATGTTTGTAAGCATCCAATTTATGCTTTCGTCATAACAGTAAAGTGCCTTTGCCAAAGGCATTTAGTTAAAGAGTTGAAGTAAATAAACTCACTGGAATTTTCTTTTTCCTGGGAAATTCAGGGGCTGTCCTGGAGCTTATGTGAGCACTCCACTAACATTTGCTGCCCTGGCATCCACTGTTAGTCCCACAGACACGATGGGACCTGCTTGTGGAAATGAGCCCACGAGGGTAATGAGTGTTAGGGAGTCGGTGTGCTGCTTTCCCTGCCTCCTACAACTCCATTCAAGAGCTCTTCTTGCAGAGCAAATACATGGGGTCTCTTTTTGCTCTAAGACTTATACGGTTATTAAGCTTTCTGCAGTGGAAAAAAGATTGCAAGGCAATTCAGCTCGCTAGCGAGGTCATGAATCCATGTAGATGTTATGAATGGAAACGATATGCATGTGCCCTGGGCTTTGCCCAATCATACCAAGCACTAATACAAGTCAGGATGAAAATAAATCTTAATACCAACATGCCCTACATGAAGCAAATACTTATTTTACATAAAACCTAATTTTAGCACGTCAAGACTGTAGCCAATCCACTTTGTCTCACCATGACTTAGCATAATGACATACATATAGGTATGAATATATGTATTTGTAAACGCGTTCTTTTCCCCCCTATTTTTTTGCTGAACATAAGTGCCCCAAGAGGCAGAACTTGCTGTCTCAGCGGGGAATCTCTCTGCACGCTCACAATCCTTGTCTCCCTTGCCTGAGCACAGGGAAGGCAGCACGGGCACCCAGCCCTGCCATATTACACACAGAGTGATTTGTCTGGGCAGCAGCAGCTAAGAAATGCCAAAGCATGGCTTTAATGCTGACTGGGATCAACTGGGTAGAATGAAATGCTGATGGGTGTCAGGCCCTGGGGATGCTGGCAGGGGATGCTGCCTGCAGCCCTGCCTCCCTCGCTGGCCACAGCTGGTCCCGCTGTAGTGATCTCAGTGCTGGCAAAACAGCAGCATCAAAATGCTCTGCAGCATGGGATTCACCAGTGTGCACGCCCTTTGTCTGACACCCACGGAGAGAGAGAGTGCGGAGAATGCCAGAGTTTGTGAGGGAATGCCCTGAGGGAGTCATGATATGCTCAGGTTTTTCAAGTGCTTTGGAAAAAGTAGTTGAGACCTTTGCTTTTCAGCAAAAAAATGAAAGTCCTTTCCAGCATTATGCTTTCCTGTGTCCTCCCCACGTGGTGTCGGAGTTCGTTTATGCAGCTATATTAACTTTCACTTCACCTTTCCGTGCTGCTTCCTCCCCCCACTTTGTCCTAGGAACAGCCCAGACTCCTCCAACAGGGCTGGTTTTAAAGGAAGAGTTTGGCTGTGCAGCAGCAGTGTGGTGCCAGGAGGAGCCTGTCTCGTCCCTTCCCAACCACGCAGTGATTCACAGTGGTCTGTGCCAGCGGGCTGTGAGGGGCCCTGTGGGCACCCCACAACCACAGCCGTGCTGGGGCTCACACAGCTGCTCCCTGTGATGCTTCTGCCTGCCCGAGTCCTTCGGGATGTGGGTGTGGGGCTGGTGGCTCCCATGGCTGCACCAGGAGCCTCGTGGTCCTGCTGCCTGGGAAGGCACCAGGCTGGCGTGCGGCTGCGGGAGGATTTTGGCTTGCACTGGCAGCCAGTGTGGAGTGTCTGGCACTGGTGGCTGGAGACAAGGCTCTGCCTGTGAGCCAAGCCAGGCTTGCAGGCTCGGGAGCCAAAAGCAAAGTGAAAGGCATGGCTTTGGATCCCTTTATAGAGTATTGCCTTGATGGTGAAGCCACTCACAACACGTCTGTCGTGGGGAGCACAACTGCTTGGGAGCAGGCACTGGTGCTTGTGTGAGGCTGTGGTGGTGTGGAGCAGCTCTGGAGGTGCAAATACTCCCAGGAATGTGTAGGGGGGTGTGGATCCTCAGAAGCTGCAGGGAAGGGGCTGTGCTGGGACGCTGCTGCCTTCCTGGTGAGGGGGAAAGGGCTGCCGCAGACACCCTGAGAGGAGAAGAGAGGTGCTGGTGCTGGAAAGGTGTAGCCCTACCTCCCCACTGGAGGAGCAGGGCAGGTACAGCAAATGAAATGACCTGCTGCTCTCTCCTATTAAAAGAAAATAGTGTTTTCCGGCAGCACTACAGATCTGACACCTTGATCCATTGAAACGTTCTCAAAGTATAAATCAGGAGGAAGCAATCAAAGCCCCCAATGCAGGGAAAGTTTCTCCTCCTGCTGCTGCCCTCTCCCAGGGCGGGAGAGCCCCGGTACGCTGTGGCAGGTGGATGTGGATGGCGTGGATGTGAATGGGGCTCCCACCACAGCACCAGTTTGTGGGGAGATTTGACTGGGTCATGCATCACTGAGCCCATCGTTTCTGGCTCAGCCCGAGCAGTTCTGGAAGGAGAAACTGATCGTGATTTAAAGGTGTTGGAATCAGGAAATCCATCATGTCCCTCGCTAATCTGCTGCCGTGATTGATTACCTTCACCATTAACTGCCCGTTACAGATACACACCTTATTTCCAAACTAAATGAGTCCCTGGGCATGGCAGCATCACACAGTGATGCATGGAGGAGTGTGCAGGGGCTGAGTGGCCCTGGGCCAGCACAGGCTGAAGGCACAGACACCCACTGCCAGCACCCACGGGGGTCCCCACTATGGATACCCCAGAGCAGCTGGCATTGGGACCCCACTGAAGGGCTTGGGGACATTGCAAAGGTGGTGGGATGAAGGATGGCACCCTGCCCCGGCATCCTCAGGACCAGCTCACAGCATGGTACATCATGTACTGGTCCTCTTCCCATGCAGAAGGATCTTCCAGCAAAGGAGAAGAAGAGTTTCCCTCTGGCTCTGAGCTAAATTGTGCAGTAAATTAAGCCTGATCTGCATGAAATTTCCTCTGCGTGTGTGTTCCGGGGTGAACCTGGGAACAGGTTTTATCCAAATTCTCCTGTCTTTTGTCTTTATTTTAAAAAGTTAGAATCTCCTGTAATTGCCTCTGTGCTCATGGAGAATTGGGTAATACTAAGAAACCCTCCGGTGGCTAATTGAATGCCTTATAAATGTTCTGACTGTAAGCAAAGTTCTCTGTCTTACATTATAAAGATATTTAGGTCCTATTCAGTGCTAGGGTGATAATTTTATGAGGGACTTTCATATCTTTTGGATGCAATATGGGATGGATCATTACCTTTTTTTACACTTAATTGCTTTTATCATCCAGGAATATTCAGCGCTTAATGATAATAAAGAGCCTCTGCTGAAGAGGCCAAACACCACAAGTATGTTATTGCCTCGTGGTGCTCCAGAGCACAACTCCTCGGTGTGGCATTTCGTGTGTCACCCACCCCCTGGGCAGAGGGCATGCTGAGGCCAGGGCAGCAGCAGCTCACCCCAAACCCCCCAGGAGGGAAGAGCACAGGTGCAAGGCCAGAGCCCCACAAAAAGGGAATTGTCTTGTTTTCCCGAGCATCCCAAAAGCACTCCTGCCTTTCCAGTACCTTACCTGCAGCAGCCAGAGCACAGAGGATGCTTCTGCAGCGGCTGGTGATGAGGTGGCTGAGCTCCCTGGTGCAGGCTCCAGGCTCAAAGAGGGGATCAGGAACAGCCCATGCTTCTCTGGAATCAGCTGGACTTCCTTGAACGAAGGAAATTTGCCGCTCTTCAGGCAGCCGGGTTGCCTGCTGGGCCGGGCTGGCACCTCTCTGCCAGCTTTACTCCTCGGAGGCAGGGATACAAAACCAGGTCCAGATGCTTGCTTGCTGTGTTGCCTGTGGCTTTCCAAGAATGCATTTTTCAGTGGCCTTCTACAGCTTTTAATTAAAAGAGCCCTTGCATCATTTATTAATTATTTATTAACCCTTTATACATGCTACAAGCCCATCACAGACATTGGTGGTGTCCTACTGATGCTTATAAGCTCATCAGCAGCCATTGTAACAGATGGATATAAGCAATCTGCTGACCTGTTGGGCCCGGCAACAATTGATTAACTATTCATTAAAACATCTAGAAATTATTTATGAACCTTTTATAAACTATTTATAAGTGAGCAGGGACAGATTTATTCATTACTGTGGATGGGATTTCAGTGGAGGGATGGACGGAGCTCCAAGCTGAGATTCCAGCAGCCCAGCTCCAGGCAGCAGGAAACATGCCCAATGTCACAAGAAAGCCTTCATCACTCCACACATTCTTCCAAATTACACTGGCTTCCTGCAGGCCCCGTGGGGGGTCAACTTCCCTGATAGATGTGGGTCAATCTCCCGAGGATCAGAAATAACACAGAATGGAGAATTTTCTGCTATTCTGCAGAGTCAGGTAGTTTAGCTAAGTAGGGGCTGGCGAGAATCCAGTAGCAGCTTTTTAATACACTGTTGGGCTAAACTTAGAGGAGAGGATGAGCAGGCTTGTGTGATGCTTTGCTTCTAGTGGCACAGGATTAAATTACCATCCCATTTTACTTCATATTAGTATGCAGGGATATAGAGAGCCAAAGGCAGCAGCTGCCAGCAAAACCTGTTGGCTGCTGGGTGCTCTCAGGCAATGAGCTGGTTTCTGGGTAAACTGGGGATGCACTGCAAGAGTCAGGGCCCACAGCTGAACATGACCCTAGCATGGATTGTTTGGTTTTGTTGGTTTTTGGTTTTTTTTTTTTTTCCAGCTAGATAATGAAAAAAAGAAAAACTCTGTTTTCTATTACTTTCACTGCAGCAGAGGAAGGGAAGGTGGAGTGGCCTTGCTCAGCTTAGACTTCGTGAATCATTTCCATGTTCCTGATACGTAGTGTTTGTACCAAAAATGGAGACTTTTCTAGGGACTGCCCAAAATGAGTAATGCTGTTTCTTGCTGCAGGATCCCAAAACACTCCCTGCTGCTGTGGGTTATCTCCAGCCCACAGAAACGTGTATTGCTTGACACCGAGGAGCCTCCCTGTCTCTGGAGCTCACCATCACCAAACAGAAGCTGCAGATATAAGCTCTCCAAGTGCTGACAGAGGAAATGACACCTGCAGTGGGATCTTACCATCCACGCTCCCTTCTAACAGGCCATCCATAATCTCGCCAGCAGCAGATGCTGTCTAGCAGGGCATGGGGATAAGTGATGACTTCCTAGGAGCTGGTGTTTGCTGTGGCATGTCTATCAGCTAGCAGGGAGGGGACAGATGTGCCCTGTGTTTACTGTACAAGGTTCCTTCTTTCCTTCCTGCCTATCTGCATTGTTTCCTTGCTGCTGATGCTCAGCTGGCTGCTGTAGGCCAAGCCATGTATGAACTGGAGGGTTGGCTTGTCGCTCAGCAGAGAAGGGGAATCTCAGCATTAGCAGCAGTCTGAAGTGGCAGGTTTGTGTGGTGATGAATGGTTAGTTGTGTTTCAAGACCTTGTTTGAATTTACAGAAGGGGTGTGTTTGTACACATGCAATTCATCCAGCGGAAAGCTGTATATAGTTATTATTTAGGCATAAACTGGAGTGATTCAACATTGCACTGTGTGTGTCCTAATCAGTTCAAAGCTGAACTGAGATCAAACTAGTGCAAGCCTGAATCTAGCTGAGCTCTCCCCATCCTGCCACAGCCTGGGCCTCGAGGCTTACAGGGTGCCCTGCAGGGTGTAGCTCACACAAACATGCAGAATGTCACTTGTGTTCCAGCTCACAGGAAAGAAAAGCCAGCTCTCTGCAGTCTCTCCTACAAGTGTACTTGAGCTGTTTTGGAGTGCAGGTCAAGGAAGTCAGCTTTCCACGGGAAGAGAATACAAAGGTGCACCCAAAAAGCCATAGGGAGCTCAGTATTCTTGTAGGATCACAAGAACCAGTGTGCTCCTCATCCGTCCAGGACCAGGGACATTTGGAGGGTCAGAGGACCCCCCACCCCAGCCACAAGACACAGCTGAGCACTGGAGGGGGGTTGTACCCTCCCCAGCTCACACTGCAAGCTGGAGCTGCCCTCACTTCTTGTGGGCAAATAAGCCCAGGAGGTGGAAATGGTGTCCTGCCTGGGCCAGCTCACTCTGGCAGGACATCAGGGTTTAGTGGCGTGGTTAGAAACCCCCATCTGGCACTACAGGCAAGGTGGACAGCCATCAGCCCCAGCCATCACACAGGAGTGGGGCGATGTCTGTGACACACAGCCGGGCCAGGAAGAGAGGTTTGGAAAGAAGGGAGTTCAGGGAGGTGTTCCCAAGGCAGGAAGAAACCCCCCAAAACTGAGCTGAAGAAAAATACTGAGGGAAGCAGCCCAAAGACCCTCTCACTGAATCGGGGATACATCCCTGCTGGCCAAGATCTCCTCTGAGTGATGTCCCATCCCTGGGCCAGTGCTTGTCAGGGAGAGCAGCAGAGTGGGACAGACCTCATGGCACTAATGGCTGGCCCTGGGGAAGGAGGCAGAAGTGCTGTGATGTCAGCCAAATGCGGCCCAGAGGCTGTGAGGATCCCTCCTCAGTTGCACAGTTCCTCCTGCATCCCTCAGACCACAGAAATTCATGATTTTCTGTTCCATATTTGGCCTCTGTGCTCACACCCAGCCCCTTGGGGCAGCACAGGACATGGGGACATCCCTACAGGGAGGAGCTGAGCGTGGCTGTAGCTGCAAGGTGCAGGCTTGATGTGGCACTGTGGCGGATATTGGCTACCTAATTACACAGGAATTAACCACCCACAGCGGGGCCTTCCTCACTTCATCCAAGTATATAAAAACAGGGAAATATGTAATGCACAGGGACACAGAGCAGACAAGCACCCCTGGAGCTGTAGTGGTGGAGGATCCCCTGGGTCTCCCATGCTTCCAGGGGGATGTGGGCTTCCAGGAATCCTAATGAAAAACGGTTGCCTAATGAGGCCACAGGGGATCCCATGGGAGAGCATTGGTGGTCCCAGGCAGAGGGTGGAAAAGGATAAGGCTGAGCAAGGGTGGGAGAGGGAAAATAGTGGTGCAAAAGTCAGTGCAAGCTGTTGGTGTAGTGCTTGGGGAGGGCTTCCAGAAGCAGTTTCAGAATGCAAATTAAAATAGCAGCTGATTGCGAGTGCACTCATTGTGCCTCTGTAGCCAGGTGGGTTTTCTGCCAGCCCAGCAGTGGCCCTGGCTGCCACAGCCCCCAGGCTCCCCCAATCCCTCCCACCCCAGTCTCCCCAGCCTCCCCAAATCTCATCCTTAGCAGAGTTTCATCATTGCCTGTTTTGTACTGGAAGGATGCTCTGCAAACACCAATTTTCCTGTGCCTCATACAGTTGAAAATTCAGTGAGAAACACCTGCCATTTACCACACTTCACATGTTTTCTCTGGAAAACTGGGAAATGTCTGCTCTGTTCCACACTTTATCCCCACTTTTCCAGGCATGAGCTTCCCTCCCAGTGAGGGAGAATCTGCATGATGACTTTGTGGCCATTAGTGGATAGAAAGAGGTCTTACTGCTCTTCCCTTTGTCTGGCATCAGTTGGGAATGAGGTTTGAATCCTCTTCCCCTGGATCTATGTTTTCTCGCAAACCACATTCATTGTTCCTGAAAAGTCCAAACCATTTGCTACTTTGAACTCAATCTAAAGTTATCAGCAGAGGGGAGGGAAGGAGGAGGGTAAAATGACCCCAGAGAGAAAGGACATATTTCTGAGGCTGAGCAAAGCATCCCAGGATTGCTCCTAGCCATTCTTTGTAGTATTTTTATTTTGCTCAAAACCCCGAATGAAAATAATTGACTGCCAAACAGAAATTATTTATATTGGATTTTCAGCCTGTCTGCCAGACCAAAAGTAACTTGTTGTCCTGACACCCCTAACAGAGACCAGCCCCAAGGAGGAGAGATGCTCTCCCTACCCTGTCCTGCCCTGGGGATACCCCAAATCCCACCTGTGCTTCCCTCGTCTCCATCCTTGCCATGATTTTTGGGTGCCTGGGGACCGTCACCGGGAGCGCTGTCCAGCTGGGCATGGCCAGCCTGGAAGCGATGCACATTCGTAACTCCGCGGCTGTGACCGTGCAAAGTCAGTGCTGTGACACAGAGCTGGTTAATGCAGTCACTGGGATGGGCTGGTGTGGTTTTCCCAAGCCCAGTGATGAGGCTTGGCATTAGCCGTGGCACACTGGCTTGGCTGGGATCAGCAGCAAGAGGGCTTTCCGTGCACTTTTTGATTTAAAATGAAAAAAA
>VYZQ01022233.1:2525-15903 GCA_013400655.1 Mystacornis crossleyi
GCATATTTGTGAAAATCACTTGTACCATTTAATTACTGAAATTCTTGTTGCAGCATAATTTTTTTCTGCTCTAAGTGAAGGATGAAAAACAGCTCCTTCATTTACCACACTCATACATATTTGGGAATGGGCTTCGTTTTGTTGTTGTTTAAAATTTAAACTAAAATCAGCTCACTGCTGCAAAATAGAACAAATGCAATTAAAAAAAAAGGTAATAATGCAGGCAAATGTATTCCAGATAGTGAAATTGAGGGCTTGCTGACAACTATTACAAGGAAAAGCACACCAAAAAAACGGTTCATTACTTTACTTCTGAGTTGACAGGGAAATCTTGGTTAAAAGACAATTTCCAATTTAAGCAAGGAAAGGAATAAATCGATTCCATTGACTAAAATACACTTTTTTTAACAGAAAAGAAAAATTGTGGCAGATGTTATCTCTAAGTACACTGCATACAATGCCTATGCAGGCAGACCAATAACCACAGCTGAAAAAGAGACATCTCTTTTGCAGTGAGTTATTTTTCTGGGTGCTGATTGCTGTCTTTCTGAAGAGGCTGGATGGTTACACACGCTGATTTAGGAGAGTTCATTAATGTACTGCCCTCTTCTTTCCCTCTTGTCAGCTTCTGCCCCATCATCATTCTCTTTAAACCGAATGATACTCAAATGAAGGTACCCTCTGCGTGCTGTAGTACACATCTGTAATTTGAGTATGTAGCCAAAGGGAATATCCTGGTGGGCTGAAAAGCCCTGCCGTGCTATCTTTTTGATAAATGTTTTGGTAGTGTTGGCTTAGGATAGAGATATGAAAGCATAACTCATTACTACTTCTGAAGCTGGGGAAAACATATTTTCAAGGACAGTTTTAGAGCTCCAAAACGTTGGGATTTGCTTTTGCTTTGTGTTGGTTTTGGACATGAAAACTGGTGATGTAACTGCTTTTGTGTGAAAAAGAAAAAAGAAAAGATGGAAAATAAGGCTTAGCTACTATAGCTCTGCCACGTAGGCTGACAGAGAGATGGAAACCAGGGAGGCCCCAGTAGGCAAGTGCCCAGGTAGGTCACCCAGCTAGGAAAACCTGGTTCCTTGTCTTGGCAAGATGGGTGGGAGTCAAAGGGACAGGCAAACCATCTGCCAGAACTCAGCACTGTGCCTTTCTCCTTGGCA
The DNA here is from genome assembly GCA_013400655.1 of Mystacornis crossleyi. Lineage (NCBI taxonomy): Eukaryota > Metazoa > Chordata > Aves > Passeriformes > Timaliidae > Mystacornis > Mystacornis crossleyi. Next base: position 3,695 of record VYZQ01022233.1, read on the forward strand.
AGAAATGTGCCAGCAGAGTCCTTGCTGGACTTTCTTTAGACTTCAGCCATCTTCATGAAATGCTTTGGGTGTTTAGGAGCCTCAGTTATTCCCTGCTCGCAGGTGGGAGTCTAAGTTTCCTTCAGCTAAGTGAGATCAGCCCTGAGCTGGTCTTCATATGGAGCAGGAATAATGCAGCTGAGGAGGTGCATACTAGAGATATATTAATGACATCATATAAAATAAATCAGAGGTGGAAAAGATAGTTGGCTGTATGTATTAGAAAAACTACTGGGAGTGCATCTGAGATTTAAAAATAAAGTAATCTGAAAACAAGCAATTAATTTATGATTTAATAGTGGCCTCTCACCTAAGAAACTATAAATAGAAAAACTGAAAGGGGAATGGCAACAGGAGGTGGTGGAGCTAGCACAAGTTCAGCAATCAGCAGTGCTGTGGAAGGGCAAATATTCTTCAGAAAAGCTCTCAGGTAATACCTGTGGGCTCCATGAAAGACAATAGGATTTAGAAAATAATGAGATTAAAAGGAAATGTTCAGCCACTTTCCTAAAGAGAAGAGGGTGCTCAAGGTTAAGGATACACCTGCAAGGTTTTGCTCATCTGAGGTTTTAAATCTCCCCCCTGTGTTGTTCCCTCTCAAAAGCCTATAAATGTTAGAGATTAGGAGAGTGTTCACCAGTTCCTTTAGATGGATTAACTTAGGCTAAACTCCTACACGGTGACACAGGGATCTCTAGAGATCCTTGAATGCTTACATTGTAGCAAACTAGCAATGACTATACTTTTTTTTTTGTTATCCCCTTTTAATTTAGTGAAACAAAGCCTTGCCTCTTCTCCCCATCTCTTCCCTGACAGGATGATCCTCACATGACTGGCCTTTTCAAAGGGAGGCAGTTAATTACCAGAGGTCATCTGACCTCCTGCTGGGTCCTTATCTTAGCTTTGTGTCTGTATGTTGTCTATGATTCAGTACTTTATTAAAGCAATCAAAAAAAAAAAAATCATTGGTTACTATAGTGAAATCTTCATTAGTACTTATTTCTCTGATAATCTCAGAGCAGAGATACTGTAGGTGGAGAATGATCCTACTTCCTGCAAATCAGTGGAAAACCCACAGAGAGTTGCTAGTCTGGTTTATGGAAACAGGATCCTACTTCTTTTAGGAGCAAGTGGAGCACTGTTATCAGGGTATCTCCAGCAGACAGGAAAGCCTGTTTCAATGTCAAATCTCAACCAAGAATGTAGGTAAATTTCCATTTTTTGTCTGTCAGCAGAAGGAGTGAAAGAGGAAATATTTGTCCCAGCTCCTTGTGTTATGCATCCTCAGTGGTTTTACTGCTTAGATTCTAGGTGGGCAAAACCAGCTTGCTACATCTCACTCATCTGTTGGGGTGAGGCTGTGGAAAATTCCTGTTTTCAATAGGAGAAACTGCCTAAATAAGAAACGAGGTCCAGAGGTACATATGCAGCACAGCACTGCAAATCCTGCCTTTTTTGGAAACCTGTGTTAATTTATGCTCCTTCCTCTTCTTTTGCTGTGTGTGGTGCTTCTGCTGAAAGTCCTTTCAGGAAGGAGCAGCATGGTGACCAGTCTTAGCTGATATGTTGAATTGAATTTATGTAAACTGAATGACCAAAGGTCAGAAGAGTTAAGATCAGACACTCTCCATCTCTAAAAGCTGCGCTCTGTATGGTGGGTTGGTTTCAAAATGCATTTTTCATATGTCTAATAGAAATAAGTGTTCTATTGATTTCTGGTTTTAGGTGGAGAGGCTTGNGCAGGGGTAAATTACATTAAAATTTGTCAAGCAGAATTCTAGGGAGGAGGTAGTAGTTTCACACTGACTGGAGCTCCAAGACACAGCCCTTATGGATCCTTGGGAGGTGCCTCTGTGGACAGATGCAGACTGAGGACACATAAACTTGTGGGTTTATATCAGGTGAGGCGGTGGTGAGGGATCTGTTGTTATGGCTCCTGGTGGCAGAAAATGTATGCCACAGTCACACCATCACAAGCAGAGCTTTCAGCCCTTCACTTGGCCTTCTCCAAAATCCAAAGAGAGAGCAGCACATGCCCCTGGAAGGAGTCACNGTCAGCAGAAGGAGTGAAAGAGGAAATATTTGTCCCAGCTCCTTGTGTTATGCATCCTCAGTGGTTTTACTGCTTAGATTCTAGGTGGGCAAAACCAGCTTGCTACATCTCACTCATCTGTTGGGGTGAGGCTGTGGAAAATTCCTGTTTTCAATAGGAGAAACTGCCTAAATAAGAAACGAGGTCCAGAGGTACATATGCAGCACAGCACTGCAAATCCTGCCTTTTTTGGAAACCTGTGTTAATTTATGCTCCTTCCTCTTCTTTTGCTGTGTGTGGTGCTTCTGCTGAAAGTCCTTTCAGGAAGGAGCAGCATGGTGACCAGTCTTAGCTGATATGTTGAATTGAATTTATGTAAACTGAATGACCAAAGGTCAGAAGAGTTAAGATCAGACACTCTCCATCTCTAAAAGCTGCGCTCTGTATGGTGGGTTGGTTTCAAAATGCATTTTTCATATGTCTAATAGAAATAAGTGTTCTATTGATTTCTGGTTTTAGGTGGAGAGGCTTGCCCATGACTACCAGGGGAAAAGACAGCTATAGCAGCTTAGAAAGGTATGTATCATACTTACGAGAAATATGGATTTAAGAAACAATTAATCTCTTGGTTCTCTTCACATTATGATTCATGTTTTTTTATTTCTTGTCAGTACACAATTGTTTCTTTGTGGGAGAATATGCCTACATTTTAGGAAAAGTAACCTCTGTTGCTGAGGTAAAAACCCATCAGTTTTCCTCACTTTAATAATAATATTGAGAAAAGAAACAACTCTGAAAGCAGCACTCTGTAGCAACTTACAAAGGTGCCAGGAACAGGCCAGATGAAGCCCTCTCTGACAACACCTGCTTTGCTGAGAGCATCTGATGTGGCCGTCTGGGATTTAGAACTTTAGGAAGAAACACCCATTACCTAGAACAAGGTCTCCCCTGGAGCAGATTTAGTTGAATATTTTTCCATCGTGTTCTAAAGATGTGAGAACAAGATGGAAGTTGGAAAACACCATCCCTGTGTGGGGTACAGGAGGTAGGGAAAGTGAGGTAGTAAATATTCTGGAAGTTGGAACCATACCTCAGAACACTCATGATGAACTGAGCAATGCAACAAACTGGTGTGAAATTCATGGGATGCTACTTGGTAAGGAAAATTGAAAAGTTCTGCACCATCACAGGCAAAATCAACTCACTGCCAAAAAGAAGACCAGAGAAGTTGTGGATCCCTGGAGGTGTTCAACATCAGGCCAGCTGGGTCTTTGAGCAACATTGTCTAGTGGAAAGTGTCCCTGCCAGGGAGGTTAGAAGGGGGGTTAGAAGAACAAGATGATTTTTAAGGTCTCTTCCAAGCCAAAGCATTCTACGGTTCTGTGAAAAAGCACAGCTGGCTACAGGAAAGAAAATTAGAGAGGTTTAAACATCATCAGAGGAGATTGATTTTTTTTTTCAAGTATTGTAATAGTCAAGCTAAATAGGATGCTTTTTAAAGGAGAGATTGTCTGTCAAAGGCTTAAAACCCATCCATCTTAAAACTCAAATCAAACAAAAATCTGTCAGGAGTAGTATGGGATCTCAGCATGAGATTAGGACAATGATTAGCATTAACATATTAGATGTAAGCAACTAGGTCATCAACTTCCATGGCTTTTGTGTATGGTTTGCAGAAAGAAATAGGTTAGTCAGGACATCTAATTTGTACCTATAGCTCTCTATTTACTATCTCATGCACTGAGACTGTGCTCCTTTCTCAGTCACTTGTATTGTATTTAAATTTAGACACCAAAGTGCCCCCGACAATGGCATAAAACCAAGAGAAATTTTCAGATAGGATTTTGCACTCCAGGCTTTGTACTGCTTCTGCCCTGGATGGAGTGGCTGTATCAGGAAATCCTGCAGCATTAGCCTATTTCTTTAATCTGGTGTAATAAGCAGGAGAAGAAACATTAAAGAGTGATATGCAGGAAAGGGAATGAAAGTCAGATTCACACAGCTGGAAAGGGCTCTGGTGCTGGGAACCAACGTGCACATGAAGCCAGCCTGATGTGCTGCATCCCTTGAAAAAGGGAATTCAAGATAACCACTGAATTTGTAGAAGAATCAAATTAAATTAAACTGAAGCCACCAAAAAAAATTTCCAGTGCAGCATGTCTGCAGCCTCAGAGAACCCAGTCACCTGTAAACCTTGATGCTTAATTGCTTTCTCACATATGAAATTAAATTCAGTTCAACTTAATTTCCTACAAAAGGGAGAAATGATGACCTGTTTCTAGACAAGTCTTATGTGTATTTAGACATCAAAGCATTTTCTACCAAGGGGATCCCCCTCAGTTCCATCTGCCTTAGGCCACCAGCAGAAGCACCCTCAAGAACACAAACCTGATGGTAGATGAAGAAATCAGCAGTTTGCCTTGATGGGGCTCCTTCCTTGCCCAGCAGGAAGAAAATGCAGCAGTGTAAATCAGATTCTCCCAGCCTCTTCCCTGATAAAATCCTGGTGAAGACAAAGCATGATTTCTGGTTCAAAGACCACTTTTTTTTTTTTCATGAACCTGTCTCATGACCAAGTCAGGACACAACCAAGGGAGGACACAGTGGGAATGCATTTTAAATATAATGAGGATGGGCTGTGGACCGAGCTGCGGGTGTGTTCAGCTCAGCTCACCCCTGTGCATGGCTGTCTCTCCTCTGCGTCAGCGGTTTTTCTCCACTGTGTACACTGGCTGCTAACGTCAATGCTCTCCACCTCAGCCCTGTTACCACTCACCATAGGAACTAGTATTTTATTAAAGATTTCCTTCCTGGATAGTCTTTCTTCAGTTGCTTTTTCTATTGATCCAGTCAAAGAGATGAGATCAAAAATGAGTGAAAGGACATGCAGTGCTTCAGTTTTTAAGACATTTTATTTTTGTAACCTCAAAAATTAATTTTATGAATCATCTGATGAATTTGATGTGAGAGCTCTTTCTCCTTTCTTTGACCTGAAAATTCAATTTGAAATGAAAAAGGAGGGGAAAATGTACTGATTTTTCTTTGTACATGTTATAAAACTCTTTGGAAAAAGTGTCTGCCACAGGGGATTGTGTGTCATGCCAGCGTGAAATATGTGCAGCAGCATGGTTTACTTTGGTGATTTGGGGCGGCCACCTGTTTCACCTTTGGCCAGAGATGATCCCAGCTTGGCACCTGACCCACCCAAAGCAGTGCACTGTGGGGTGTCATGGGCACCGTGCTGAGCCACAGCACTGTGCACTCAGGACGGCAGCTTCTGCCCTTAACACCTCCATCTGAACATAGCAGAGCTGCTTGTCTCCTGGCGGGGCCACGAGGGCTTGGGACTTAATGTATGCCCCAGAGCCAGCCCTCCTGATGCAACATTATTTCTGTTACAAAACACATCTTACAGCCTGGATGATGTATTACCAAGGACCACTTGCTCTTGACTAGGCTCAGATTTGACCAATGTTTCCTTAAAAACATGGCATGACATCCCCGAGAAATGACCACAGGCTGGAAAACCAAGAACGATATGATCGGGTGGTTCCTAACCTAAGAAATGCTATAGATTATGTCAGCATTGACATTCACCATAGTATATATTATTCCCTGCTTTCTTTGGTGGGGGGAAAAGGCAAGGGAGAGTGACAAATAAGGGCATACGTTCCTTCAGAAGAGATCTTAAAAGTGTAGGCTGTTCCTGCAGTTTGTTATTTCTGAGTGATGAGAAAACGTGCAGTAACCTTATGCTTGTTATGAGAACCTAATTTCTTTTTCCATTTTAATTTATACTATTTTCTGCTATTTAATTCTGCTTCTTCTAGTCAGGTCAGTCTAACAATGTATAATGCAACAGTAATTCACTAATTTGCAATAATGATTAGAAACTCTTTTGAAAATAATTAAATTTGCAAACTAACAAGTAGATTAGCAAATAGAAAGTGCAATCAGTCAAAAGGTGTGTTCAGCTCATTTATGTTGTCATCCCTGAGTTGCTGTTTATGACAATGGCATGTTTTCGAGCTGCTGTACTAAGGCAATTCCTCATGCTATGCTCACTAGCCCATGCGCTGTAGCTAGGAGAAATGATGCTATTAATAGGAGACTGCAGTACCTTCCATTAAATCTTAGATGAGAGGTGGAGAGGCTGCCAACTTCTGTTGCAGATTATAAAGTGTGCAGTCTAGCAAGTGCATATTAGCTAGATGCAAGTGCAAATATATTGCCATCTATGCCAGGTCCATTAAAATGTCCAGACATCTAACTTTTTGCCATTCTGCTGCCACAAGGGAGAAATAAACACGAGTCATTTGGTGAAACCATAACAGTGGTAAGGACTTCTATCCACTTTCACCATGATCTGTGGTAATTGTTGTTAAAGAAACATAATCACAGATTTCCATCTTTGAGCAAAGAGGTATCTTAAATAGGCTTCAGCTACCATTATAAATGAAGGTGGAGCATGACCAAAATGGGCTGTCCGTACAGAGCGAAATATCCTCTCATGCAGAGAGGTGGTTGGCACTGACAAGTGCCTGAGTGGCGACAAGGCCTGCCAGATGCAGCTGCTCAGGAGGTCACAGCATGATGGTGGAGCATCTCCACCACCTCTGCCACCAGCCACACATGCTCTCCTGCCATATGGGCTGCACAAGCTGCCGTCATCTGGAGGTGCTGGTGCTCCCGGAGTCAGTTTTTCCAGCATTGGATTTGTATGGCTGTGGGGGTATTGCACCAAATGGGACTTGAATGGCAGCGGCTGCAGGGCTGGTCTTGTTCATCACGGCTGCTTCTGGAAATGCCCAAAGACTCAGTGGTGCCCTGGCAACTCACCTTGCCATCATCTCCTTAGGGATAGCCGAGAGTAGCGATTTTGTCCTGAAACTCAGAGTTGAAAGAGTACACGGGACAAAATGTCTGCAAAAACACTGGGATAAATAACTTCCTGTAATAAATAACGTAGTATTTCTGGATTTTTATTTTGAGCAGCTCTGATGTGCTAGGTGCTGCACAAGCTCATAGAAGACATGAAACCTCTTTTGCAAATAGCTTCAATTTTCATGCCAAAAATGTTGATTCAGGTAATCCATAAAACACAGGTGCATATTATCTATACTTATTTTTTTTAAACCTTAGACTTTTCAACCTTCTTCAGTTGAAATATTAGCACTATCATTCAAAATACATCCACAGTATTAGTTTATGGGTTAACCCACTATCAGGGTTGAAATTATTTGTTGTTTTTAAATTCATCCCGTAGCAACCTGAGATGTTCTACTCCTGAAACAGTGAAGCTGACCTTCCACAGCAACATGCTGAAGAATTTTACTTGTGTTTAAAGAAAATGCAAATAAATTATTGCTAGCTTTCTTCTAGGGTTGGAAGATGGAAACAGATTGCCAAACAATGGACCATATAGAAATTTAGGACCATACTTCACAGCCATCATCGACTCTTAGTCTCACTTTCCTACTGTCGCACTACTCATCTCTGTGTGCCATTCCCTGCCACGCAAAGCTCTTGTAGAACATACAGGTACTGGACAACCTGCTGTGGTTTTGAACTTCTTTCTTATTTGAGCCGGGGTTACAGTAGATGACCTTCAGAAGCCCATTCTAACCTAAATTATTGTATGACCTCGTGATTAATGACCTCTCCTCTGCCTGGAAGCAGTAAGTCTATAGTTGCACATGCAGACATCCAAGCTACTGCACTCAGCACTGGAGCTGGATTTTGCAGTGCACCTGTTGACTACATTTATTTCTCATTGAGATCTCGCAGAGCTGGAAAGTTCACACCAGTGCAGGTCTCCAGAGTCCGTTCATCAGGAAGCAGATAGGTCTCATCAGTGAAGACATCAGTGTTGGGAAACTTCTAGCTGTTAACGTCACGAGAGCTGGCGGGACCACTCCTGCCTTAGGACCAGCCAAAAGAGGACCTCTCTGCTACCAGCACAGCTGTGTTACCATAACTGTAGGATGAGTCTCACCTGAGTTCTTGGAGAAAGTGTATGCTGAAGAGCCCACTCAGAGGAACCTCCCAACCCCTCTTCACTCTTGTAGTCAGGATAGAATTCAAACCAATTCAACAGAGATGAAAAAGCTTTTTTTTCAAATTGAGTTTGCTTCATCGAACTGCTGATTGGAACATGGTTTTAACACATTAACAAAACCTGTGAGACTTTGTGCTTGATCAGTTTTCAGAGGAAGCCTTTAAACTTTTGCCCCTATGTGAAAGATTAAGAAAAAGTTGGGTACTCACAGCTCTGCAATTTTAAATAAAGTTAGTATTTTGCTAGATACTTATGCCTAATTCTTGCATATGAGAAAGGTTAATGGGATCATTGCAAGATCAAATGTTTATGTGGCAGTGGATTAACCTTTATTTCTAACTCAGTTTCTTGCAAATATAAACTCTGTTCAGTATGAATACCTGCTAGCTACACTATGGCAATATGGGCAAAGGTTCAAGACTTCATTAACTGAGTGTTAAATTACAGTGATAATCATGTAATTTTTAAGCATTTCAATCCTTCTATATCGCCCATTACAACACAAGCACGAATGGCACATTCAAACTTCAAAAAACTTGAGTGAGAAATAAGGACTACCATTTAAACCCACTCTGAGAAGCTGGCCTTGATATATTTTTATTTTGCTTTGTTGTAAGGATTTCGTAACTCCCTGGGAAAGGAGAGATTTTCAGTTTAAAAATATGATTTGAATGTAGCATTTTTATTTCTCATCTAGACCAATCTTTTTCCTCAAATTGTCTCCAAAACTTATTCTACAAGGACAACTTGTAATTGATGGGGATTTTTCTACCTTTTTCCTGTTTCTGAAGGATCTTCTGAAGGAGTCTTGCATGATCCTGAAAGACAAAGTGGAGGCTTTTTGCTTTATTACTTCTAAAATGTAGCTTTAGATTGGGATCAGCCATCAAAAGAAATGTCATCTGACATCTGAAGAATACTCAGGATGGATGGGAAGCCTCTGGTGCTGCACTGGCTTTTGCAGAGGCACACAACCAGAGAACTCGGATGCAGCAAGCTCTCATCTATGCTTTGCTAAACTCCAATTACTGCACTCACATCCTGCAGTCACTGGGATCCGAGAAGCCTGTGTGTGCTGATCAAGGCTTGAGGATCATCTTAGCTGTGTCAGGTTTGTGAGATTACAGTCTTTTCATTCCTTGCACATGTGCAAAATCATTATGATTATTCTTTTACAGCAAGAGTCCCAGAGTCAATGGCTTTCTATAGGTTTTTCTTATTCTGGAATGTCAGCCCATTGCTTTACTTTATATTTTCATTGTCATGTACACTTGATGTAAAGCTGGGCAGGAGAAGAGGGCAGAGTCACATAAGAAATATTTAAATAAAGACCTTTCCCAGGACTTTTTTCCCACAATGCCTCCACCTGGGTTCCATTTTGTTCAGCCATGCTCAAAGTATTACCCCAGCAGATAGACCTGGAGACCAGTTGCTGAAGATGAGGTGGAACTAGATAGGAGGAATCTGTTTACTTATCTGTTGGAAAGGAATTTCTGGTGAGGCTAAATTGAAATGTACAAGTCACAAAACAACTTTGCAATTAATTGCTAAATAACATTATGCTGTTCTGAGGGTGGATTTATTGGTTAGTGTCTGTTTACAGACTCTGGATTATCACTGTTATGATTCTAACTGCTTCACATTGCAGTAAAAATATATTTCCTTCCTTTATATGTGGAGCATGAAGGAGAATACCAGAGCAAACTCAAATATCAGAATAGGGATTTGTTCAGTTCTGAAAAAATTACATGAGAAAGAAGACAATGGAGTAACAGTATTGAAAAAAGATGCTCATGAACATCAGGAACACCATGTGTGTTAACTCAATCAACTCTTTGGCTAAAGAAAAAAAAATAAGTACAACACACAATATTTTTAAAGTTTTAAAACTTCAGTCAGGTACTATATTCTACCACGTCCAAACTTATTCAAGTATTATTTAAACTACATTTCTTAATTTCCAAGTGTTAGGAAGATCTTAATTTCCAAGTGTTAGCAGATGAAAACTGGCACAGCATGAAGCACCTAGGGAGCATACTCAGGAGGGTGAAGTGAAGAAACTACATGTGTATTTATATAGTTCATTATTTTCAGCTCTGCATCTGATGTTAAGGAAAATGTTTAGCTTTGGGTTGTACTAGTTTAAATATTGGGATTTCTCCAGAAGAAAGGTTTTTATTTGTGAAGACACCAAAACCAGTTCTTGAGGGAGCTTAAAGAAAACCTTCCCCTTGTGTTTCCCTAATGCACTCAGAAGACTCTGCCTTTGCAAGAGACTTATGACTTAGAATCTTTTTTGGCTGTAGACTAGTGACAACCTTGGAAAGGCTGAGTTTTCACAGCAAAAGGCTCACTGAGGTATTTTTCATGCTGTTTAGGGGCAAGACATGCCTCATTACCCCATAATAACCCAAGAAATGTTGCAAATGCTCTAGAGAACGTATTTTCAATCCTTCAAGCAGAAGCTGATAAGTAAGGTCATATTCCTTAGCTCCTAAAATTGTTTGTTTCCACTCTTTTGACTCCTGCAAAAGTATTGTCTTTCATATGGCCTTCATCATTATGAGTTCCATTACACAAAAAAAAAAAAAAAAAAAAAGAGCTGATTAAGGATATGATTAGATAATTCTGTGGCTTGAACTAGCCTTGAGCATAATTGAGGACTAAGTTAGGATTGTGTCCGAGGTGCTGCTACTCATTTTAAATATGACTCCATGCCCTTTAAGAAGCTCTGAGGTACTTGGGGTGGCTGAGGAGATGCACTTGCTGTGTGTCCAGCTCCCTCACGGGTAAGGCCGTACACCTAAACATGTTTCATCGCTAGCAGGGGCAGGTCATCGCCTGCTGTGCGTCAGCCAACATCTGGTGATGGGTAAGGTCACAGCATCGTGGGGGTGAAATAAAGGACTGTTCCAGGCCTCAGCACGTGTCTGAGGGGACATTGCTGTGGGAGCATCCTGCAGTGGGGAATCACCCAGGACACTAAAGGAGTAAGCACAACATGAGCTTGCTACAGGTTGTGCACACTTAAAAGAAGCAGCCTGCCCAGGACTTGGGAGAGTTCTTCAATAATATTCTTCCATGCACCAGTCTTACCCAGGTGTGGCTCAGGCAGCTACTCTTTATCCATCCTTCATGTTGTCCAGATACATCATTAGCTTTAGACTGTTGTATTTGTATCATTTGATAAAGATATACCTCCAAATGATTATCATATTAGAGGAAGACCAATCCATAATATTACTATATTTGCTTTTGAAAATTCAAGAATAGTCAGAGAGATAACAAGCCTTGATATTCCCTGTCATCTACTGGGAGAGGTTTACAATCCTTCATTTAATATAGGTCTACACTGAGAAGGCTACACAGAAAAAAAAACCTTGACTGGTCTCCAAAGAATAGTCATGGACACTTAACCACAGAACAAAGTCTTGGACAGCAAGGTATTCCCTCACCTTGATTTAAAAACTTATGTCAAATATCACTTCAGATTTCATTAACTTTTGTAGATATTAAATTACTGTGTAGATAAGGAGATCTGAAGTGAGAAAGCAATCTATTTTAGCTGACTTTCTGATGTTGGAACATTGATTATAGAATTCCTTTTTTCTTAACGTGACCCCAAAAGAAAGCTGGAAAAAGCAGAAGATACAAATACTGTAACAAGAAAATATTCCTAGCATATCCCTCTTCTTCTCTCCCCTTACCTACTAGACCCTCTAACTAATTATGATGGTATCCAGGACAGAGATGTACTTGATTTTCCTGTCTGTCCAGGATGGTTGAAATCTTGCTTAATCTGTCCTCTTTTGTAATTCTTGTCACCCTTTGATTTGGAAGAAGCAGTTTGCACTGTTGCAAGCATCCTACCAGAGAGATAAGAGGATTTATGACTATTAAGATACCAGCTGAGAATTTCTTCAGCTATTTCCCTACTCTTTTTATTATCTATATCTTGAGCTTGACCTTTTTGCAGTAAAATTGCTGAAGAAGATATTTCTCTAGCATTTTTTCCGGAAAGTTATTTTATTTATTTATTTATTTATTTATTTATAATTTTTGTTTTATTTTTGCAAAAGT
>VYZQ01022233.1:30920-41139 GCA_013400655.1 Mystacornis crossleyi
CAGTGAGAAGAATTCTTTGCCCTGATATGAAATGACTGATCTTACCCTTCTATCTTGGGCATACTCTTGGATTTTGTTGCCTGCCTGAATCTTTCTTTTTCCTTTACAGATGAGAGACAATAGCATACCCATACCTGTGACCCCTCTGCCAACGCATCTCTCTAGAAATTTTTGTTTGAAATGTTGCAGATTCCCTTTTCTGAAATGTGTTGTGACCCTGGCATATATTCACTGCAGAAACATTTCAAGGGAAATAGCATGAGTTTCTAAGCCTATTAAAAACATGATTTACATGTCCTATATCATTCAGGGTAAAATATTTCCCCTTGCTGAAAAGCATCTAATTCTGTGTGAAAGTAGGAGCCAGTAAAAGAGGAATTTTTCCACTGACCATTGACCTTCATATAGGGATAGCCAAATCAGCTTGGTAAATTAAGCCTTGGATAAACACTTTGCAAGACTTTAGAACTCCTATATAACCCAGCTAACAGAAAATTGAGAGGTTATTCAGATAGTCAATTTCATCTTCAATGAAAAACAGGCTGGGAGCATTCATAATTTAGAAGAAACTCCTAAGTCCCAAAGAAAGAAAAGAGAAGCTATTTTAGGTACATTTCTACTTCAAATTAAACAGTCATATAATGGCTAGAGCTATGCCTGCAGCTTACATAAAAAAAAAAAATTAAATGAAATAATAATAGCAAAAAATGACAGTAATACATTTAGACAGCCTTATTTAAAGAACCAGGGGACTGGAAACAAATGGTTACAGCTACAGATATAAATAGTGCAGGTAAGAGATAATGATAATAATGAAATTTGAAACACCAGGATAGGAAGAATTATAAGTGGCATCACCAAAGGCTTTTATTCTGTAGCCCCCCATGTTCTGACTGGCCAAAGAAATGCCTGAGAAGGTCAGCATCATGATGCTCTCACAAAGCAGTCCCCTGAAGTTGAACACTGGCTGGCTCATCCCCTGCTCCTTCATGGAGCTTTTGGGATTTTTTAATCAGATGTGATTTGTTTGAAACTGACCAAAAGATTCAGACAATGTTTTGAAAGCAGGGGAGACACAGGCGCACAGGAAGTGATCAAACACATCTAATCACCTTTGGAATGCAGGTAAAAATTAATGCCCCAGTGAAGAATTTAATTAAAAAGCGACTTTTCTTTCATGTGCTATGTGATTTATTGAGCTTCTCAGTCTTGGTTAACTTTCAAGAAGGAAGGAGAAATAAAGAGTTTCTCTTCTCCGAAGCCTAGTGGATTGAATGGATCCAATCTCCTGTTTGCTGATGAAGTTGTTGAGCGTTACTGTCTTTACATTATATTTCAGTAATGGCTGCATGTTTATACAAAAAGTAGGCACTCCTTTGTGCTTTTTTCCTTTTATTTATTTTTTTTTAGATTTCCTCCTGTGTTTTGCAACCCAGTTTCCCCAGGAAACTGAAGTTATACAGATCTGTGTGTCCCTGCACATTTCCCTCATTTGAGGGAAGTATCTGAGTCTCAAACACCTCTATGTTTCAATGAGTTGATTAGTGGGCTGGAGCATCTCTCTTACAAGGGGAGGCTGAGAGAGTTGGTCCTATTCAGTCTGAAGAAGGGACAAGTGAGACAGAACCTCATCAATGTATTTAAATATCCAGAGAGGAGGTGCCAAATGGAGGGATCCAGGTTCTTCTCAGTGTGGCTGAGCAATAGGACACGAGGCAATGGGCAGAAACTGATGCACAGGAAGTTGCACCTGAATATGAGGAAGAACTTCTTTGCTGTATGGGTGACTGCACATGACAACAGATTTTCCAGAGAGGGTGTGGAGTCTCCCTCACTGGAGATATTCAAGAACTGTCTGGATGCAATCCTGTGCGATGTACTCTGGGATGACCCTGCTTGAGCAGGAGTTTGGACCAGGTGCCTCACTGAGGTCCCGTCAAACCTGACTGGTTCTATGATTCTGTGAGTTTTATAAACAATCCATAGCTAGGAAAGTAAGAGTTGTGAGGCTTCAGAGATTCACAGAGTCATCCTACAGTGACTCATAAGTTTCATTCTTTCATTACCTTGTCTTTTTCTTAAGATACTCGAGCTGACTTCTGCTGAGAAAGACACTTCTTCCAAATTTGCTAACACCTGCATTTCAGGGGTTGGTAATACCACACATTTTTGAGAATCTTGCAGTTTAGTGTGCCAGAGACAATGTTTTCCACTCTGGAGTAATGATTCCAACAATGGGAAGAGAGTGTTGTGTCAAGCCAGTGTTATACTAGTCACAGATTTAGCACTGAGCAAGACTGAGAGATAAAATGACTTGCTAATAGGAAAACATAAATTTGCTACTATGAAATAAAGTTTAAAAAATATAGCAAAATTATTGAGTTCATGCTTAATATAAGAAACCTTTTGTGCTACTCCAACACTGTTACGGCTTTGCAGGTCAGCCCAAACTGGCCTATGCACCCTGCCCTGGGCTTGTTAGGTGCTGGGAAGCTCCCAGAACTGTGTCTTTCCTGCACGCAGCTGAGGCTGAGAAGTCAAGCTAGAATACTATTTCCCTCTGAGTATTTTTTTCTCTTTTCTTGTGACCAGGCATAATCCTGAGTTCATGTTATTCCCCCTTCTGAGGGCTGTAGTTCTGATTCCCATTTCCATTTTAAACTAGAAGCAACAGAGACCTGGCTTTAGGTATCAGTCTGTTCTGTTCTGTTTACTGTGTCCTTAAAGCAACCCATAGACAGATCAACCTATTTTGTCATGAGATATGAAATGTACAGGATTTATTACACTTTTTTGCTATAGTCATGACTCTACATATGACAGTAAATCTAAAGGATGACAGATATGAGTGTGGGTTGTTTGGATGGCACAGCACTCCCATATGCTTTGTGCAATAGAATAACAGAGGTTTACCACCCTGCAGTTGAAATTATTTTAGGTCTTTCTTTAGAATGTAAATACTCAAACTTTTAAGGGGTACAGATACTTTTATACCGTGAGCTTTAGCAGGTACAGACCTCCTATCCTCTACATAATAGTATGAAATCTGCTTGAGCATTAATTCTGCTCTTCACTGTGGTTTGAACAAGACAGTGTGGCCAGGCTGTTATTTAATTGGATTTTAAACATTTAATTTAGCCACAGTAGATGACATTTTCTCAGCAAACCCACTAGAGCAGTTTAAACTGTAAAACCTTTGAAAAGCATAGATTTTGCAAATTATATCCTTCGTACAACCATATAAGGGATATCTAGAAATGCAGGTCATTACTAAATCCCTTCAGGAAATATAAACAATGGCCACTGAATATGTTAGGACAGGACTGGGTACTTTGGGTGAAATGGTTTTCTGGGACAGGATATGCTGTGGCATGTGTTATTAACTGTTGACTCCCTTGGTTGATTACGACAGCTTTCATGTCACTGCTGAGCTCTTCTGAAGGGGAAGATTTTGGGTGCATGCATAAATATTAGGATGTCACAGTATAATTCGTTTAAATAATCATTCAACTAGCTGATAGCTGACTGATTATATATTTGAATTAGAGAGAAACAGATTCAGGGTAACTCCTGGCTTGTTAGCTGGAGTGCTCACCAGTTAATGTAAGTAGCTGAATGTCACATTATCAAAATGGTGTCTGCTGGACTGGCTCTCTCAGGGCATATATAGGCACCAGGAGGTTAAAGCATGTATCCCACACAGGCTTCAGTTTCAAGCAGGTCTTGAGACTGATGCTCAGTTCTACCACAACAATGTCTCAAGCCATGTCCCTCTTCGTTCAAGTACCTGAACACTTAAGTAGTTTTTTTTTTGTAAATGACACTCTTAAATGTAGTATCCTAGATTTAAATCACTGTGGATGCTAAAAACTTTGTTGCTGACCTTTAGCACCTAAATCAAAAAGTACAGTAAGTACATGGCACTGAATTCAAATATTTAATTGAAAGTAATAAAAGGGTGAGCTGGAATCAGTGGACCCACAGGAATATGGAGTAACAGAATTTCAAGAAGTGTACAATTAATTACTGAGCTCTCTGAATGATGAGTAATTGTATAGTTATAAATATGCACTGGCCAATGCATTGGCTTGGAGAAATGCTGCTGTGTGATGAAATACACAAGTAGAACGAAACCCTGCTGCTTGCAGGAACACCATGCAGAGAGAGATGGGGACAGAATACAGTTTTCCTTGTCATGATGGAGCAGTTTCAACCCCTCCAGCAGCCTGTCATTAGGCTGGTGGAAACAGAAGCTTGAGACACACCTGGCTCTTACTTATACCGTGCTGTAAAAAACACAGCACTAACTGGGTGCCCAACTCCTTTGTCCCCTGCTCACAGCATCTATCCTCAACATGATGCCTGACCCCAAGCATCTCTGAAGCAGCACTGTGGGCCAGCACAGCTGTTTGTTAGTGCTCAGGTGGAGCTAACAGACCCAAATCAGCAGTTACTGTCTAAAAATGACAATTTCAGCCTTCTTTTGAAAGAAGGCAGCCAGGTAAACTGTTACCGTGAAATGTGCTATATCTGTGCTTAGCACGGTATGCTACAGTGAATATTTCAATTTAGCTTTCACAGCCCTTAAAACACAGGCAGCGTCTGGCGGTGCAACAGCCATGCAAATTTCATGAGCAGGGAAACAGCAGATTCCTGCACTTCTCACTGACACTGGCTTAGTGCAGGCTCTTGCTGAGAGAGAGGGGTCAGAAATCCAAGTGCAGCACAACAAAGAAGCAGCAAGACTAAGTAGACTGGAAACTGGCATTTTCTGAAGGGTAGGAAACGAAAAGATCCTCTTATGCCTTTTCCAGTGACATATGGCACATAGTTACAAACAGTCCATGGAGTGCTCTGTGGTGCATCGCCCCTAGTAGTTTAGCTGGGCGTGCTCCAGGGGATGCTCCAGGGATGCCTGCAGGTCCCTGAGGTTGGTGCCTTGGGTCCACATGCATGAGCCCCCATCTTCTATCTGGATCTGGCTCTATACAGTAGCAGATCTGTCTTTCTCCAGCTGATTCTGGAATTAATGATGATATGGCAGAGGGATTTACTTAGCCAAACTCGTTAAGAAGTAAAACAGCCTGTGGGAACATGGTAATACATAGTATAGCATACCTGTAAATATGCACCATGACCGAGGAGTGTATTAATGTAATTATCTTGTTATGGTAATATTTTTTCCTTGTTTTCTGGTTAGTATTTAAATTTGTGGGAGATTTGCAAGGACCTGTATCTAAGTGCTCATAATACTCTTCCTAAAAGTTTCAGGATGATGTCAAAAAAGAGAAACTGACTACTGCCAGGGCAGAATTATTCCTCCTATTTTACAGCTGAGCAGGTGAGGGGAGGATTGATTAGGCAGCCTGCTGAAGGCCAGACACCAATGCGATGTCTGTGAGTTTTTGTAACAGAGGTCTTATGAAATCCTCTCTGATGCAGCCACATCCTAGACAGTCAGAAATAATGTACAAATATATACAGCAATTCCAAATATCTCCCGGGGAAGAGTGTGCGCACAGGAATAGCAACACTATGGAGCCTGTGGAGATACCAATGAGAAAACCAAATTTAGAAAAAGGAGAACCCTTTGCTTTTTGTTTGCTCAGGTTTTATTTGTTTTCTTATTTTTCTTAGTTTATGTTTCCCCTGGAGTACTGTCTTTTCATCTTTTATCTTTGCAACTGAACATTCAGTTTTCAGTAGTCCCCAGCATGCAATTCCATCAATAAGTATTTTTACACTTGATGACTTGAAAGTGTCCAATGTCAACCTGTTGATCTTGTTCATGCATGAGAAACCTCAGAATCCGGACCTTTCAGAGCACGAGTAGTTACCATGAAAAGTAAATACTGTTCCTAATTTGGCCTTACCTTTTGCAGCTTCTGTGCCCAGTTACAATTTCTGGAAAAATATTGGTACATATACACTAAAACATAATGATCTTGGGGAAATTTAGACAGGAGGCTGATAACAATTCTTAAAGGCTGAAGCGCTGTATAGAATCAGCAGCTTTTAGCTCTGCATTTCCATTGCTATGTCTGTCATAGAAATATAATTTAGCATTTCTCTTCTCTTATATCTTACTTATTTCCCAGCATTTTTAGTGATTCAAGACTTGTTGATACATGTGAGAGAAAAATGATATGAATACAGGTGCAGAAAGTATGGTTGTAAGTGATGTTCATGCTTTCCATCAGGTTGCTTTTAGTTCTGTCAATAACTTCAGTAATGGAGAAAAATAGCATGCTTTCCAAAACACACAAAACATCTGCATCAAGGTTACACCCTACTGTGCTGTCCAAGCAGCAAAGAGTATTGTCAGTAGGGACTGCTACCTATGCAGATGGATTGAGCTCCTTAGAAGCATCAGAAATTATGTTCTGCAAAACTGCAGGACTGTGTGCTTCCTTCAATTTACGCTGTCTCTGGGGCCTTAGTGCATACTACAAAACAGTTATAATAATAAGTAACTTGAGTCCCAGTATGCCTCGCAAAGAAGCATAATGAAGCTGGCTGTTTAAAAGCTCGTCTGGCCTTTAATTAGCTCCTCTGCAGAGCCAAGGACACCCTGCACTGTGCAGGAAGAAACAGTCCTGTACGTGTTTGAAGCACACGGCTTCCCATCCTTCTGGCTGCTGGTCTGGGGGCTGCTTGCTTGCACATCCCCCTGTACATCCTCTGTGATGCAGCTGAGTTCCCCAGGAAAACACAGCAGGGCTGCACTGAAGGTGGCACCAAGAAGGACAGCACAGTTCCTCTCAGGAGTACGGTCAGGATCTTTCCCATCTCCTCTGACTCAGCAGCTGAACACTGAGCACATCCTTCACTTAGAAATTTCAGGAATGATTTCCAAGGGTCTTTGGACTGAGAAAACCAAACACCTGTAGAGGTCTCTCTTCACTTGGTCAGAGAAGATTTATCTCCCTTCCACCAAGGCTCTTGCCTGGAGCACGTGCTCTGCAAGTCCTCTCTAGCAAAGGCTGATAACGTGATAGAGCTTTCAGAAATTATCATTCAACGAGTTGAGGTAATTCATGCAGAATCCTTACTATTCAATTTATTCTGCCATTTTTGGAGCGATGAATTCACAACATACAGCAGTAATCATCAGGCAGCTACATCTAAACCATGTAAGAGCTGGATGCTCTAATGGGAATTGACAGCTGACATGTACCGAAAGTGTTACTTACCATGGCCTGAAATTGTGGGAATTATGTGACATAATTAAATACTTGCATGCTTCCAGGCAGCAGCTCTGATTTTAGTAAGGAACAAAGAAATACAATTACTGCACAAAAATTTCCTGTATGTTAAGTTTGATCAGGGTTTTATACCTACAATATACCACTTCAAACCATGTCACCAGGTATGCATGTAAACACATTCATCTTGATGGATGTCACAGCTTGCTTTACACAGCCAGTAACACAATTTCCTGCAGCAGCAGTATCTTGAAGGAGGAAAAAACCCCAGAACAACTAACCAGCTTTCTTATTTTTTTAGCAGGCACCCATTTAAAAATACTTCTTTGTAAAATTCAGTTTAGCATATGGGAGTCATTTGATAGGATTTTTCTTCCATCATAAAGATTTTGAAGGCAAATTTATCACTTTAATCTGGTAGCTCTGATTCTTATCTTTTTTACCCTGTAAAGGTAGAGTTTGTCAAATTCCACCAAAAAAAAAAATCTGCAGCAATCTTGTGCTCTGTTGTTTGACAAGCATATTTTGTAAATAAAAATGGCAAGTTTCTTCGAAAGGGATTACCATAGGTGGACTCTGCAGTAGCTGAGGTGAGGAAGTGGAGGAATTCAATAGGTATCAGCCTGTTTTGCTTTCCAAACTGCCAGGTTAGCAAGGATCAGGTGGTGGTGTAATGCCTTACACATACTCAAAATCTCTTTCCAGCAGGGGGATGTAGAATTCCAGTTTTTTATGTGTTGCAAGACTGGTGGGATGATTATTTTTCTATGTCACGAATACCAGAATGGATCTATTCCAACAGAGAACAAAATAAGAGTGAAAAAAACAAGCAAGCTGGTCTTAAGAATTCCCAAATCTGAGCAAATGTTAAATTGCTTCCTTTTTTGTAATCTGAATAACTGATGATCAAGAAGCCATTTTAATCACTTGCCATATCACCGCCTGGGAAATGACTGGGTCAAGTATTCTGGAATCTGGTCAGAAGAAATTATGGATGAAAATTGAGATAGTATATTGATGATTTAGAAACTATTTGGCCAGTATGTGACTTGCTTAAGACAATGCAAACTGGATCTCACATTGCTCCGGAGCATGTTTTTCCCTGGTAAAAGCAAGTTAAAATAAAGTAGTATTTAATAAAATAAATAAAAATTGACTATGCCCTCTAGAATCTTTAGGCCAACAAACAGAATTTCCCTTGCTAACGTAGTTCAATGCTAGGGAAAAAACTGAGCCCAGGAGCCCAGTCTAAAGAAGTTTCTTTGGATTTTGAAAGATGGACTAAACATTAGCACCTGAGTCTCATCTGGTCACTGATAGCCTGCTCCTGTAGAACCAGTCTGAATCCTCTCTTTCCGTGAGAGACACTTCCTCCTTAGGAAGTTGCAGTTATGTCATAGCAAGGGTGGTGTCCTGCCTGTTCCTCTGTTCTCACGAGAGAAGTGAAGGCTGGCTTGATTTTTAGGGCAGTGCACCTAAATCTGATTAACTTGATGATCAGCCAGAGCCATTAAAGGCAGGTGGGAGCTGAGCCAAGGGCTATCCCAGAAACCGTGAGTGGAAGTGTCTCACCTGCTGCCTATGAAGGACCCGAACTTTGGCTCAGGCAGCAAATGTCTGAAAATCACAGTATATTCTGTGTTGGAAGGGACCCATCAGGATCATCAAGTCCAACTCCTGGCCCTGTGCAGGACACCCCAAGAGTCACAGCGTGTGCCTGAGAGTGTTGTCCAAACGCTTCCTGAACTCTGTCAGGCTGGTGCTGTGACCACTGCCCTGGGGAGCCTGTTCCTGCTAAGCCACACTCTGGGTGAAAAACTTTTTCCTGACATCTAACCTAAACGTCCCACACCTCGGATTTGTGTTGTCTTCTGTTCACCAGCCTTCCTTTGTCCACCCCTGGCTGGTGTAAACCAACAGCATTACATTGAATCGCACAGGATTCAAGAGGACACACCCGTGAAGCTGGCATCTGCCCAGAGCAGGGAGCATAGGTACAACCTTTGGAATATTTTTTTTTCTGCCTGAGGCACAAACCTGAAAGAGAAATAGACTGGGTTAATTCTTCTTGCACTCCCAGTTGCCAGACCAAATTCCTTCCTCCTCACATTAACCCTGTTTCCTTTTTCACCCAAAGATTCCTGGTGCATGAAGACACGCAAGTTGGAATTTATACATTTGATTGAAAGCTACTTACTGTTCTTGTTGTATGTCTATTAAAGAAGGAAACATTTCTTATTTAATCCTAGCAAATTGCATTCAGAGATATAAAATCATTACACAAAACAAAGTGACTGGTTAATCCAATTAAGATATTCTAAACTAAAAAAAACCAAGCTGTTGTTAATACACCAATATCAAGTCTCACCAGAGCTTTGAGTTATCCAATAATACGGCTCTTTCAGGGGGTCTAGTCCTGCTTTTATTGAAGGCAATGGCAGAACTCCCAATGACACCAAGAGGAGCAGAATCCACTTAATAATCTGCAAGCTGCTGGTTCAGTAAGAGTCATAGTAATTATGCATATGGCCATATAAAGAAGTTCAGCTGAAAGTAATTTAAAAAAAATGGAAGAGAAATTCTGTTGTAATAGAAAATTACTGAAGACTTAGATTGAAGAGATAGACGGCGATAAATCATTTGACACTATAAAATGTGGACAAATTGTAAGAGAATTACATTAGGGATATCAAGATGGGCATAAAGAACAGGTCTGTATGAATGAAATCTTTGAAACCTTTATTTCAGCATTAAGATAGAATTTTACAGGTTTAATTACATGCTGAGATTTGCACTGTTGGAAGCAACTAAGTTCAGCAGGGCTGTGAAGAGTATAAATTAGTATATTACTGACTTACTTAGATTTGTGTTCCTTGAAATGGGCAGCTGGCTTCAAAAGAAAAGGAATAAAAAGAGGGAAATGTGTGTAGATCTTAGGGCTAGAAGGAATCATTTAAAATTGCTTCAGGGGAATTTCAAGTTAAATTTGGAAACAGTTTGTCTCCAGAGGTTGT
>VYZQ01022233.1:42621-54500 GCA_013400655.1 Mystacornis crossleyi
ATCTTATTATTTTGTCAGCTTCTTAGTGCTGTTTCTGTTTGTAGGCGTGGGCTAGGGGTAAGAAGATCTGTACTAACCACTGTGAAGCAAATTAACTCTAGCCCAGCTGAAACCAGCACACTAGTACACACACTGAGCAGTACAGCACTAGTCAGGCACCTGGCAGTTGATTCTGAATCAACCTGAAAAATTCTGGATAAGTGCTTGGAAACCATTTGCCACAGCAGTTGAAAGAGGGAACTGTGAAACATCATGGCCTCAAAGAGAATAAAATGAAACCAATACTGTAAGGTAGGCAATGGAAGAAAAATACAGCAGATAAGCTTGTTTTGATCAATACCAGCAAAACTGTAGGGGGCGTCTGTTGTTACTAATGGACATCCAATCAAAGTTCAGAAAATGCAGCCGATGTCAAGATGGTTTCATTGCTCTTAATGCCTGGTCTTGCAGTAAAGATGTTGCAGCAATACCTATCCATGCTGAAATAATACCCTCAAGTGCACCATAGAGCCTTCTAATGATAAAGATAACAAACTATTGAAATGAAGTGGCTGGAAATTGTGAAGCCTCTTTGTTGAAGGTCTTTAAATGGAAGTGGGATAAAAAGCTATCTGGAATGATGTCGTTAGAGATGATCGTGCCTTTGGGCGAACAGACGAAGTAATTGACCTCTTGATGTCCTGGCCAGGTGCGTTTTTCAACTGTATAACCTTACATTTTCATTGGGTAGTAAGCCTTGCTAATCTATTTTTCTGAGGCTCTTGTACAGCCTCAGTGCAATGTTGATGCATCAATCTTCAGAGTGACATCCGAGCACTAGTAATGCGTGCTATTAGGTTTGCTTGCAAAATTACATTCCAAAATGACATTATTCTAAGATTGCTCTGAATGTAACGAGTCACCTCCCTTCCTGCTGCTAGTTTTTTCAGACCTTTGACTATCCTTGCACCCAGAGAAAGCCTTCAAATGCGATGAGCTATTTATTGTCAAGGATGGCAGCTCCGTACTTTTTGAACTTAATATGGGAAAATATATCTTTACTGTATAGAATTTTGTAGGTTGGTTAGTTCTGTGGACTGCATAGAAAGAATTCCTTGCCTTTAAATTCTGCATATCCCTCTCTCCAGCTTACCTACAGAATTTGCCTGTTGGCATAATTTGGTTTTGTAACAGGAATGGGTGTTAAAATTATCATTAGGGTATGTGTCTACCAGATTTATCTCTATCAAATTCCAAGTACTTGTTCAACTGAGTTTCTGATTGCTATTATAATTAATTAAAATGTTATTTTGTTGGTAGCCTGGAAAATGCTTCTGTAGAACAATCCAGATAGAATAGATCCATGCTTTCCTCCTGGACTCTGCTTTGTTTGGGTGCAATGATCTACACATAGACTCTGATGTGCCAGCAGTTCCTATGGGTTTCCTTGAAGAGAGGGACAAGTGTGAGAATATTCTGTTACGATGTCTTTGAAATGAGTTCCATGTAAATAAAACAGGATTTGTCTGCACAGGTTCCTGCTCCAGGTAATAAGACCCAGGGCCCTCCAATTTTTTTTTTTTCTATGAGAGTCTCTCCTCTGTTTACCCAAACAAGTGTGTATTTACCATTTATATGATTTAGATGTAGCCTCTGAACAGAGAGAATATATTCCTATCTCAAATTTAGTCTTTTCCTGGGCTTTTAAAAAGACATTAATATACAAATTTAAAATTTAGTTAATATGGTATTTAAGATGTAACACTCCTTTGTTGTTTAACCTGTCATTATGTCTGATTATTCCACTACATTATGAGCTTGTTCAGAGTAGAAGAGAAAAACATCTTGTCTTCCTGACAAGGCAAAGCAGCAGAAGAAAATGGTAACACAAAGAGAGAGTGGGTCCCATTCTGCCCATTATATTGTATTTGCACCACTGTTTTTCCAGGCATTTTAGCAAAGTTATTCTGAATTTGCATCTGTGTCACCGTGGACGGGATTTGGCCTGCTCTGTGTAAAGGCTACATCCAGTTGTTATGGCAACAAGATTTCTAAAAATTGTGAGAGAAGAATACCAGGTTGTTGTGATAAATGATGCATTAAAAGGGACTGCTTTCTTGTGGACTGATAGTTTTAATTGATGCTTTTTTTGTGTAGAATCCATTTTTATTGATGGATGCAATTAGTCAAGATGCTGTTGAAGCAACTTTATCATTCCAATGACCAGATATTACACAGGAGATGACCAGGTTAGGTTTTATAGCAAGATGAGAGATTGGTTAGCTTAAATTTATATGACAAACTTATGTTCTGTGCATTCCAACTGATGTCTGCAACAGCTGTCACACAGCAGCAGGAATCAACCTAAAGCTAATGTTATCACAGCGACAAGAAAGAAACTACATTTTTAACATCTGAAGCATTCTATATTCTGAAACAGGCTTGTGGGAGAAAGTTTCTGTGAGTTCCTTTACTTGTTTCTTTCAAAATCTTTGCCTGGGGATGTAACGTGTATAATGCTGCCTGATTAACTTCTCCCTGGTCTGTGCTGAGTTGAAGTTTGAAGTCTATAAATCTATTTTTCCAGCCCTCTGAATCTGCAAATTATTGGGCCGAATTTGCTTGAGTGGCTCCACCAGCTCCCCCTTACAAATTAGCCAGCAGCAGTTGTGTCCTTGGGAGGAGACACCTGACTCACATCCTCCTTGAGAGTGTTATGGGCAGCACTGATGAAGAAGGAAACACAGAAATGAAACCCTGGGAGGCAGAAGGCAGCAGCGAAATAAAGGTGAATTCAAGATTTAATGATGCAGCGTATTACTATGCACATACAAAGAGATGCAGTTCTGTTCCAGTTTGCAGACATCGAAGTTCAGATGTTTGCATATAGGTGTCCATATGTGCCTAAGCTTGCAGCACAGTCAATAGTGTCCAAGTCAATGGTGTGTGATTTCTTTACCTCAGGTGTCACCTGTTGCCATATGAGACGTTTTTGAGGTGTCAGAGACACCAAGGACTGGTGGGAGGTCCGACCAATTTCGAAGCCGAAACTGGATATACCTAAAATGGCATCAATATTTAGGTAACTGGCTCTTCCCATTATTTATTTTAGGCTGGACAATTACAACAGCTTGGATATTCAGCTGACACCAATGCTAGCCTTGTTTTGCTTGATCTGTATTAACCTGAAGTCTAACTGTAACTAAGTCTTAAACACCAACTCACATGTGGATACCTATAATGTAGACATCTAATTGTCTAAAAATGGTTGATGAATTTTGCACCTGATTGCTGTTTTCCAGCCATAACCCTAAGAGCAAATGAAACAAAGACAGACGAGCGTTTGGGGCTTTTTGTTTCTAATTAATTTCCCATTAGCTCAATTGAACTCAGAGTAAAATTTCTACTATTTTCAGAAGGAGGAAGGCAGAATGCATGATTTAGAAATATAGAAACTTAGTGGTTTAGAAATATAGCTCACTAATGATACCATCTGGGGGACTGTGCTTCTAAGTCTTCATAGTCTTGTTCCAGATGCTTAAGCATAAAATATCTAAAGTGGTATTTAGACTCTTTCCACTGTCATTGGAGAGAGACACACTTACACAGGGTTTCCTTTCCACTGTTGAATAGTGAGCCTGACTCATAAGGCATTATTTTCAGAATAGGTTCTAGCTGACCAGAGTTTGATGAGCTTAATTACCATGAGTGATTGCAAATGACTTGTATCACAGCGATTTGGGTGCCCCAGTCTGAAGGTAAGTGGGAGTGCATGAGATCAATTCCATGTTTTCCCTTTGACAAGCAGATATAAAATATTGACAGTAACTTACATTGAGAGCTTTTTTTACAGCTATATAAATCCATGAATTAATTGATAAACTAAGTTTTCAGATAAAATTACTGCTATGGCCCTGATATACACTGATGATTAGAAAAGGGACACGAACTTTCAGTGAGCTGGATTAGGTTCTGTGTTTGTGTCCTGCAGTGAGTGTGACCAGAAAATTTCAGGATACATATCAATCAATAGGAAGAAAATAGTCACCAAGACTCAAATTCAGCAGGGTACTTGAGAATACAGATGTTTTTTTTCTGAAATTTCTCCTGTGCTAGAGATTAGGTACTTGCTACTCAGAGCCTAGGATGCTAAAAACTGTAATTTGCAGCATTACCCAAAATGTTGTTCTGAGTTTCAGACAGAGTTGTTGCTCTACTTACCTCGTTCCCCAGAGGTCATGGCAAAACATTGAGATAAAGGGAAAGTTAGCTCCAGTAAATTCTCAGTGAACCTCAAACACTGTTTTGATGAAAGTTTCTTCTCAGAAGCCAGGATTTAAACATCCCTCAAGAGGCTGTTGTGTCTGTGGCCAAGTTCTGGGGACTCGTGGGTGAAAGTGCCACTCTCCTGTGGCCTCACTCTTTGCCAGAAATTACTGCCCCATGGAGGAACTGCAGAAACCAACACATCCTGACTCCTCAGCTCTTGCAGTTCCCTGCTGTGGTCAGGGGAAGGTAGCCTGCACGCTGCCTCCTCCCATCACACCAAGGTCTCTAAACGGCCAGGAAAAACCACCACAGCTCAGGTGGGAAGGTGAGGGTGGCCAACGCATGGGACTGGAGCCACAGAAACTGGTTGTTAATAAATCAACCAACACCTTTCAGTTAAACTGTTGGATCGGAGCAGTTGGTTGGTTTTCTGTCTTCCTCTGAGACAATTTGTGCATGCACATATATTCAGAGAAATAGCTCTTATCTTAGAAGGCAGCAAAAATGAAAACCACATTCCACTGCAAGTAATAATGGCTGGAGGCTGCTATAGCATTGTCATTTTTAGCTCTTAAGCTGTGACAGTGCTTTCTGTGCTGTAGAAAAGTGAAGGTAAAATGTAAGTCCTGTTCAGACACTGTTGCTGGGAAGAAAATACATAAATATGCAGCTTTAATGAAAAGAAAAAGCAGCAGCGGTTGCAGTCAGAAAAACACAACACCTTTTTTATTTATTCTGGTCAAACTATAGGGATGCAGACGGAAAAATAAGTTAAATATCACAGGATATTTATATATAATAGCCCTGACCTTGAGCTAAAGCTGATTTCAGATGAGCACAGCACATGATCGTTTAGCTAATTTTTAACCCATGGAACTCCAAAATAGGATGAAATTAAACAAAACCCAGAGAACACACATAAAGAGACAGAACCAACTCCAGCAGATTCTTCTTGCCCTCACACTCAGTTGTGCACATGCTGATAAAATCTGAGGCAGCGTATTTGCCATCTGATGTATTAGTGGGAAGCTGCAGGTGTAGCTCGAGAGAGGAGAGAGAGAAAATCGAGCAAGATGGGGCTTAAATAAAACTGTGACTTGTGAGCCCCTCAGCAGAAGCAGTTCAGCTGAAGTTTTGTTTTTCAAGGATCTTTGCTCTCAAGGCAACAAGGAATCCAGGTAGTTTGGAGTAGTTAGAAAAGCCATAATGTTCCCTTCTCCTCTGGCAAACAGTCAGAAAGGAAAAATGGATCTGGAACACAGAGCAGACATCAACCTTTCTTCTGTTCTCTGTGAGGCATTGACCAGGGCAGGAGCATGAAATACTGCCTTGGCACACAGAGATGATGTAAGATTCCTCTGCTGGGAGCACAGGGACAACTTCCTTTGTCAAATTGCATAGGAAAGAATAAAATGAATATACATTCTTTCCTTTATATTTGCAGAGTTGTTAAAAATTCATGGCTCCATTCTTCAAGAAATCCATCAGGCATGAATTGAATGAACTGAAAAGTGTGGTTTATGTTGCCCCACTATATTTGTAATGGAACTGGAAAGCGGACGTAACTCATGAACCAAAACTAACTTCGGTGTGACCATTGTACATAGTGCTGCATCAATTTCCTTAGAAGTTCATGTGAAGATGAAAGAGGCAGAAGAGTCTTTTAAAAAGCCCTTGCTTTTCCCTGAGGGATGTTGTTGACAAAGATCAGGTTTAACTGACCTATTGCTGCACAGGTTGGGTCGGTGCCACAGACCAGTCTCGGGGTTTGAGGATGAGAGATGGGGTACACTTAATTATTTTTCTTTGTCTGCGGTCTGCAAAGACATGCAAACAGGAATTTGAGCTGGATGATTACCAAGACCCTCAAAGCAGGTCCATTTACACCAGCTGATGGATCTTCTGTCTCTGCAAAGAAAATGGTTGAGTAAGAACAGTGGCATTATAATAGAAGCTGATGTAGCTTCCTCTTCTTTGCTGAGAACATGTGCTATGATACAAAATCAGGGAATTAACAGCACCTGAAAATGTACTTTCCACATGTCCATTTAGCAAAATTAATAATTGAAACAAGTAAAAATCATAAAAGTGCACCATGAACGATATTAAATTTGTGCTGTTTTAAATTAGATTTATATCTCAAGAGGACATAATGAGACCAAATTTTTTTGCTGGGGAAAAAAAAAAAAAGGATACCAAGCATTATTAAAGCAGCTGGAAATTTGCCTATCTTACAGAGTTATGACTTCTCCAGTAAATTTTTGTCAATTAAAATATTATGAACATTATATATTAAAAATGTCAAACTGCATAAAATCCTGAAATTGATACTTTGAATTTAAATATGGAAGCACAAAATATTTTGAAAATTAATAAGTAGTAAAATCCTACTTTTAGTTATGTCAGTGAAAGCATTTCATCTAATAATTAATTTTGCTGTTTTCTAGTTACCAATGCCATAATAATCAAAAACTTGTTTGGAATTTGACTGCTCATTTTTTTGCTTTTGACTGTATTTTTTATTAGTGTTATATATATGGTCTCTTTAGAATTATTCTCATTGTGTTCTTTTCATTTATAGCAAAGGGTTTTCTGCATCAGAAACTACTTCACAATAGATATTTTTATAAATTTCCCTTAACTATCTTTTTATTCCACACTGATAACCTCCTCTTATTAATGCTCTTAATCCATGTAGTGGTTGATTTACTAATCTGAAAAGACATCCAACTCCAACCTTCTATAAAATAATCTTAAAACCTGATTTCACCTAGAGGAAAGTGCAGTTTTGAAGCAATCGTGACTGACTCTTCTTTGCTCAGAACTCATGTTTCTGGAAGATTTTAATCATGAGCTGTTTGGCCCCAGGTATCAGGATGAGAAACCTGATAGTTGGCATATATCATCTCTTCTTGAAGGAGAGAACACAACATTTCTGTGAACAGTTGTGTAGACAGTGGAAGTCCAGAAAGGCAGTACTCTGTACTAAAATGATCTGAGGTCATAGGAAAAGTTAAGAAAATCTCTGAATAAAATGCTGATTACCAGGTAATATTAAAGGAATTCTTCTTCCTTAGGTTTTTTTTTGGGGGGGGGGGAGGGGGGCTTGTTTGTTTGGGTTTTTTTAGATTTACTTGTATGTTTAAAGAGGACAGTGTTGCAGTACTGGAGTCCAGCATTTTCACCAGGAAAGTCCATCACCCTGCATCATAGCAGGGGTGGCCTGAAATCTGCATCACCTTATTTCTTCCTTCACCACTAACTGTGTCTGCTTTTTCTCCCACACAACTGATTTCAACATTCCCAAATGCCAGATTCTGACTATTGGATCCATCATCTCCTGAACAATGAAATCCTGAAACGGGATTTCAATAATCCAGTTTGTTTAATTTCATTTGTTCTGAAATGTTTTTAGAGATTACCATCCAAGTTTTACAGTTTTGTGCTATTTCCTTCAGATCTGATGGAAAATATTATCCCTCCCAGGCCCTGGATTAGACAAAAATATCCAGGGAGAAAATGTTATTAGTTAGACTGGTAGTAGAGGTGGCAGACAGGTATCCTCATTGCTTCATAGGAATAATAATACCTGCTTTCTGTCCTGCAGTGGGACTTCTGGAAGAGAAAAAAGTGGGGTTCTGGGGAGGAAAACTGCTGAGAGGAGCTGGTCCAGGTGTCCAAGGGCAGCTCAGATCCCAAACGGAGCCCTGGTGTCACTGCCTGTGTTGTGAGAAGCCAAAACCTCTGGGCAGCTTTATTGAGAGGGTCCTCTGCAGAGAGGCAAATTGTGTTCCTCGTCCGGTTTCCATGGGGATGGGAAATGTGCCTCTGCAGAGACAGCAGCACAAGGGGGACCGGGGGAAGAAAGATCTGAGGCTGCTCCTCTTTCCCAGATACAGCACATGCTCCTCTAAAAGGAAATAAGAAATCTGTTTTCTGCATATTCTATGAACACTAGGCAAAAACATCCTGAGAGCTGTATGTTTCTCCTCCCAGGTACCCATCCTGCTAATCAATAAATTCTACAGCTGGGGATGGGAGGATGATTTATGGAACAGTGAAGTATCAGACTTACACTCCTTCACTGATGTATTGATGCAATATATTATGGAGGCAATATCCTGCAGTGAAACACTGATTCAAAACATGGCTTTAACCAGCAGCATCACCACAGAATAACCCTGTCTACCTTAATACTTTCTCTTTTTCTCCGTCAATGAGATTAAAACATTTGGGTTGATGCCATTATGGCATTGCTGGCCTCCTCAGAAAGAAAAGACCCTCATTTCTATGAGAGTCACGCTTGGACCAGCTGCCCCCTTCAGCTGGTGCATGGAGGGTGTTGGATGTTGTTCCCACTGAGGGCAAATAAATGGTGTAGACTCAGCTGGATGGACCAGGCAGCATTTACAGCCTGGCCAATGGGGGCTGCCAGTGCCTCTGAAAGAGAAGTGGCTGCCTGATCCCTCCTGTCACACTGCCAGCACAGTCTTTGTTTTCGGTCTTCTTCCTCTCCCCGTCAGCGATGAGCAGTGTTTGTTTTCAAGTGGCTTTGCTTTGCCACTCCCCAGCGAGCTACGAGCAATGCAGCCACCAGAGGATATCGAGCAGTAAGACTGCATTAAGAAAACCTCCTAGGGAAGCCAGCATACCACAGTGTTGAAATTAGACAACATATTGTAAAACACGGCCTCAGATATTCAGATGCACATTTTTCCTTGAGGTCCCGTAGGCACATTCAAGTCTGAGCAGTGAAGAGTACAAACAGCTGCAATCCTAGGGAGCCAGTGGGCACACTGCTGTCACCAGCTACTGAAGTGCAAGTCAGTGACTTTGGCACACCTTGAGGAAAAAAGTCTGCTATACAAACAAAATGTGATTTCTCATCAGGGAGTAGAGCTGGGGCTTGGAGGAGAATCAGAATCTGACTGCAGAGCTCCACAAGGAGATTTTCAGAAGGGATTTAAGTGTTCAGGTATTATTCTTTGAAATATTTTTTGTCTGACTAGCATCACATATCAACACAGATGTGCTGGCGTGTTCTGATGTAGAGTATTGCCTGCTAAAAAATTCTAACGACTTCTTTTTGAGAAGAAAATAGCAACAGGTTATATGCAATAACAGTGCAAATCTTGTTATAAATTCAGTGATCCAACAGACTACTCATACATCTAAGTCCTCAGTGTGCCTCTCAGATGCAGTGATTGTTTTGGAGCAGATGGAGAACTGACAAGACACCCAATGCTCAAGGGAGCACCTGGCATCCTTTCTGGAGACTACAGAAGTATGCATCTTTGGACCATGTACTTATTACCTTGTCGGGGAGCCTTATAGGATGCAGCTAGTGGCATTAATGAATTCTTTTTGTCATAAGGATTGTCATACAAAAAAAGAAGCCAAGAAGAAGGGTCTGTTGAAAACTTTTTTCNTTGCTAAGGAAACACAAAATAGAGCAAAGGAGATGAATTAGTTGTTCTTAAGCACCTGAAATTTTCTTCAGGCAAAAGTAGTCTAGTATTCAGCTACCAAGCAGGGAACCACTTAGAGTACTAAGCACTTGTTAGAAATTTTCAGACTAGCTGAGAAATTCTGGTGCAGATGTCACTGTCTGTGTCTATTTCTGGCTGTGTTGCTGTGCAATTAAACTAGAACTCTTTTCTGCTCATCTGAAGGATAGGGTAGCAGTAAGTGAAGATAAGGGTACAGCATTACTTCCATGAGGGCATTAGCATTTGCAAAATATTTCCTTGCAGGAGTCTCAAAATATTTGATGTTAGTTATCATCCTCTCAAATGAGACAAAGTTTAACAGCAAGAAGCTGATTTGTGGCAGAAATTTCATTCAGTAGTGATAGAATTTTTTAAAAAGTGATAGAATCTGGCACCTAATTATGTATATCCTTTGCAGTATGTCTTGATAAAAGTTTCATGTTGATTAGTTACTTGGGCAGCTGGCCAGTGTTCTCTGCTAATTGAGGAAGACAGAACATTTATTTTGTAATAGACTTTGAAAAAAAAACCCTCCAACTTAAATTAGAAGATGCTAAATGAAAGTAAGTCTGCCATGTGTTTTGAAAGAACAGAAAGAAAAGAGGAAGCAATACTGACACTTCAACTTCAGCAGATGTGTCTCTTCCAATGAAGCTTACTTGGCTTTCTTCAGCTTTCCAAATTAGAGATCAGGGAAAGAATTTATCACTTTTCTGAATTATTCCATTTTGAGGACTAGCCTTTAGTGTCAGAGCACAGAAAAGAAACAATGTGCTGTCAATATACGCAGAAAATGATTTGTAACAGGACAAGAAACTATTGAAAGGTTTTTTTGTATGCCAAAAAACCACTGAAGGTACAGCTTCTCATGCTGCATCTGTGTGAAGTAAGTTTTTGCTTGTACATTTTTGCTTGTTTTGAATGCAACTCCCTGGAGGCCTCCATACTGTTCTTTTTTTCCACAGTAATCCTGCCTAAAGCGGAGAAAAAAGGTCTTCAGCTGTTAAAGGATCTTCTTTGTTCACTAGAGATTTTTCCTGGAGTTTTTGCTTCCTTCAAGCAAAAACTTGGAGAACAGACTCTAAGAGTACATGAATCATTATAAGCCCTTTCAAAAGTCTCACTGAGTTGGTTGGGGCCTTACACTACCCCATTAACCCTTGCCACGGGGAAAACTGCCCACATCCTTCAGTAAGCAGTGTTCCGGAGTGGGGTGGTGAAGAGCAGCATCCTCTGCTCGGAAGGCAGAAGACTGCTCACCAAGGAGGATTTTTCCTTGGCTATGGCTTCTTCCACCAAGATAATTAGCTGAAAGAGGACATAGGAGAATCCTGATTATGCTTCAGTCACTGACAGACGCAACAACTTGTATACACTATTAATCAGTTTGTCACACATCAGAGTATGCACTGAAAATATTGTGATAGATGCAGCCTCTACTGTATTTGGAGCTGACAGCAAATGGGAGATGCAGGAATTTTACCTTCAAAAATACAGAAGTTCCCTGGACTATTCATCCAGCATGTTACTTATCCATTGAGAAGAAGTGTAACTCCTACAAAATTGTTCTGTATTTTACATCTCATGGATACTTTCACCTTACTTTTCCTCTATCTTAAAAACAATAGGATAATCTGGGTCAATAAATTCATGTCAGGTGTAACTAAAAGAGAAGCAGATCACTTGTACACAAGTGGTCTTCAAAAAGTGAGGATTTCAGTAAGGAAAAAAATGGTAAGGAGAAGAATCATGTTAAAGATAGCTTGGGATGTTGCAGAAGAGGACTACTGAGAAGTGGAGTACAAGAAATGACTTGGATTCAGAGCAGCAGTTCTCAGTGACAGAATGGATGATCATTTGACAGTCCCTAAACCAAATTATTTTTTCTTGCCCTTCTTTGTGTCTCTGAGTTGACAAAGACATTGAAAAAGTAGTATAGCATTCAGAGGTAGGTTACAAGGGTGAAGGAAAATGCGAGCAAATGATGTGCAGTTGGACAGTAAGAAGCACAATATGAGGCAACTTAATCACCTGCTGCAAATACCTGTGCTGAAACATTATACACTACTGGAAAAGCCATACTGAGGAAAAAAAAGCCTTGTCTCAGCTCATGGAATTCAAGTAGATGCAAGTAGGAAGGCG
>VYZQ01022234.1:23242-36816 GCA_013400655.1 Mystacornis crossleyi
CATAGAAGAAATACTAAGTAAAAGAAAGGACAGTTTGATGTTTCCTTAGACTTCAGTAAGGTTTCCAATACAGTCTTCTGTAAGATCCTAATGAAGAAGCTGATGAAATATGAGCTACATAAATGAAGTACAGGGTGACTTAAAACTGTATGACTGGCCACCCACTAGGTCAGGACAGGGTTCAATCTCCCTTAACATCTTCATTCAGGTGCTGGCTTATGGGGCAGAGTGTATCCTCAGCAAGTTTACAGATAACACCTAAGTGTAAGTAGTAGCTGATGTACCAGAGGGTCAGGCTGCCATCCAGAGGGGCACCCATGGTCTGGGGAAATGGTTCCANGAAATGGTTCCACAGGAATGTCATGAAGTTCAACAAGGTCAAGTGTAAAGTCCTGGACCTCTGAAGGAACAGCCCCATGTAGCAGTAGATGCTGGGAGCTGACCAGCTGGATAGCAGCTTGGTGTAAAAAGGTGGATGATTAAGGGACTAGTCCTACCCAACCTCAGCCATACATTTATTCAGATTCTAGGATCCTTTTCACATGCAAAAACCATGCAGAAATGAATGAATAAGAAACTATCATGGCACATATCCTTCATCTATTGCATTTCTAAGCAACTTCTACTTGCCCAATCTGAAAAGGAAAGCAAAGAAGGAAGGGAATAGAATTCACAATAATTCCAAAACTTCAACAATTTATTTCTAAGTTATTCCTTGCCTTTTGCAGAAATGCGTTGCTTCCCCTGAGATCTGGATGTTTTCTTTGTAAAGCTTATGATAATTAGGTCAGTTTTGGGAATAAGTTCCACAAATTACAAGATTCTGTTTCAATTTTGTATATGTATTTTTCCATATTTTCTTTTTAAAGTCTGAGGAACCCTGAAATAATAGCTTTCTTATCCTGATATATAAAGACATGCTTACAAACGCTTCTATTTTTGTTTTAAGATTCCAGAGGAAGAGCCAAAAATCTAATTTAACTAAAGAGTACATCTTTAGTGAGGTTTTGCCTTAGCATTAAAAATTACTCTTTGAACATGAAAGACAAATATGCATTCTCCTCACTTTGGGAGGAGAAAGGAGTAGAATTCACATATTGTTCCCTATGTGTTCCATTTAATTTGCCTGGGACTAGAGAAATGATGGCTCTGCTCAGGAGAAAAAGCAATGAATCATATACGTGGAAAATGAAGTTCATGATACCACCTTTTGCAATCCAGCACTGGTCAAGACTTTCAAAACAGAGCATATGTCCTGTAAGTAATACTTAGTGCTTTGTCTAAGAATGGATGGCAACAAATTTCCCTTTTCTTTTTTCTTTTCTTTTCTTTCCTTTTTCCTGATTAGAATCTGTCTTTAGTCAAGACATATTTTCTCACATCGTAGAAAATCTGCTTCAGTAGTTTATGATTTGAGGGGTATTCTTTTTGTGCTCTGCCCATCAGGATAAAAACAGTAATGAGAGAAAGAGATAAGAAGAGTACATTGATAGTTTCTCTGTATTTATCTTTCTCAAAAATTTTTTCATGGTATTTTCCTTCTAATGAGCGCAAATTCTCAAAGCACAAATTACTTTGACTTTTCCACCACACAATTTACCCTAAAGTATTTGCCACTAGGACTATACGGATTTTAAAAAGGTAGAAAGACAAATTTTGTAGTTGGTTCATTTGTATTTGTCCTTTACATGACATAATGAAAGCTCTGTTAGTCAATGATTGAACCTGCGTAAGAATAAATATAAATATCAGTACTCTGGGATTACTTCAGGGGCTGAGCTTGCACAGGCAACCTGAGCAGTTCAGTCATCATATCACAAGAACCTGAAGTATCAGTCTGAAACCTTGAAACAGGTAACAGATTCCAGAATTATTCGTTTTATTAGAGCACTTTTAAGTAGGTGCAGAACAAAGTAAATTAGAGCTGAATGAATGAATCAATGAATGAGGACTGGATTGCTTCACTTCTGTATCACTCTTACATAATATATTATATTATGGATGGAAAACATTCTTTAAAGTACATTTTCAGAACATAAGGGTGAAATCTATTTATCTTTGAACATCTAAATTTTTGTTATCTGAATCCAAATTGGTCACTGTACAGATAGCCATACAATTAATGGAGGTAAAGATGACTCTAATTCAGTCAACCTGTCTTGTACTCTAGTCCTTGCAGGAATGGTTTTGCCCTCTAAAGGTGCATATTTTCCTTGTGTGCTCCTGAAGGTCACTATATCCTGAAGACAACAGTGATCTGGGTTGTCTTTTTAAGTCTAGACAAATAACTTGCAGATGTCTAAGTTAACTCAGATGAATCCCCCTTAAAATACCCAATAACATTTGATTTAAAAGCCTATGTATCATTGTTGTATTTAATGCCTCATTCTTTTTTATTTTTAAGGCCTCTATTTTTATCTACACATTTAAACAGTGAGCATTTTTGTGTCACTTGAGTATATTTAAGAAATTTCAAAGTACTTTACATGAGTACTTTACATTACAGCTCAGAGAGCTCTGAGCTATAGAAATTTGCTTTTATATCACTTAATAATATTTTGTATTATTTAAAAATTATAAACAGTTTATCTTCAATAAAAATTAAGTTTCATTAAAAGTTCTACATATGAATACAAATGGAATTGAAAATCTGTAGAAATAGAAGGCACAGCAAAATCTTGGTCTTTGTCACATAGTAGCTGGAACAATGAGTCCTCTTGTTTCCCAGAATTTTCTGTGTGATCAGTCTGACCAATATCCA
This sequence comes from Mystacornis crossleyi, assembly GCA_013400655.1. Taxonomy (NCBI): domain Eukaryota; kingdom Metazoa; phylum Chordata; class Aves; order Passeriformes; family Timaliidae; genus Mystacornis; species Mystacornis crossleyi. Next base: position 26,004 of record VYZQ01022234.1, read on the forward strand.
GAACTCAATTTCATCAGTCCATTTTGTGCTGCATCTAGTTAACAAAGAAGACCTCCTTCCATTACACAAAATGAGATGAAGATATTGCTTTTATGAAGCATTGCCAGAGCTATTTTACATGTACCAGAATATAATCTTACCCAATGAAGTGGTGCTTAACTGAAAACTATAAAATGAAACAGAAAGTTAACCAAGGTTCCTATTCAAGATTATTGGGAAATTTGTTAGACATGGGTCATTAATGTAAACTACCTGAGAAGCATTACAGGGACATTGCAAGGTTGACCCTTCTTCCTCTCCAAACTGTATTTTATGTTTTTAAAGTACTCCCCAATAAAACAGAACATTTCTTTTCATATTTGGACTGTCAAGATGTGAGCTGCTTAACCTTGATCATGTTCCTTTAAAGCTGTTCCTAATAATTTTTTGAAGCCTAAGTTTAGTGTATGTATGTGACTTACTCAATAGTATTTATAACTTAGCTGTTTCCTGCTTAAGTGGTACTAGACATTATAAGAATCAGTGATAGGCTAGACTAAAATAGTTCTGAAAGATTAATAACCAGGAGCTAGAAGGAAATTGGATACCCTGTAAAAAACTGTTGAAAATTAAAATATATCACATAACTTCTCTCTTCTCAGTGGATGAGATTATTAAAATCAGACTTTTTTTACATATTTTAACTCAGTGAAAAGGCTCACAAGATGTGTTTTAAACCTCATGCACACCTTGGAAAACAGCTTGAAAAGACGTGGCTCTGTGACCATCTTTCAGCACATGACAGGAACCAAACTCCAAGGGTACATCAGGCTTTAAAGCAGCAGACTAGCAGCTGGTCAAATTTTAATTGCAGATTTCCCTCTTGAAAGGAAAATATGTACCAGAGACAACTCTGTTTCAAAACCTGTGAAATGTATAAAACATTTAACCTCTGTAAGCATTTGCTAACATAAAAAATAATCCTCACCTTTCTCATAACAGCATACCTAAAGTATTATGTGCCTTTGCTGATTTTTTCCCTCAGCCTTCAAATCCTAAGTGATAATTATACACTGGGATAATGAATAAGTGCTGCTGAATCTTCCAGGTAGGGATGTATCTGTTCCATTCCAAAGTTTACAGACTTAAAGATTCCTTGACACGTATTTGTATCATGTCATTAAATGTTTGGATCTCTGATTCAGCTGAAAGAATAAAAATACTCAGTCAGACAAGCATTTATCACTTTGCTAGATAGCAGCAAAGACTCTCACTGTTAATGAAAATAAGTTATTGGAATAAATTATGGCTCCAGGTACCTTTATTTTAGATGCAAAAGAAAAAAAAATTGAACTTTAAGCCAAGCATTGTTCAACAGCAACAAAAATAAACCATCTTCCTAAAGGCTGGTGAGAACTGCCATACTCAGGTGTTTGTTAGCAGACAAATCTGTCAAGCCTAGGAATCAGAACTCAAGACATATCCCTTTATTCCCATACCAAACCTTACAGCTCTAATCCAACCTGCTGTTGCCACAAATGGAGCAGAATGGTAAATACAAGCATCTGTACGATTTAGGCAATAACAAGATCAGTTTGTTTTTTTTTTTTTTCTTAGTACATGCTTTATGAATCCAGCAAATAACTTATGAACTCTGGAAATCCATATAGTAGAGCTACAGGGAAAGCCTTCTCATATATAACAGGATCTCTGCATGAAACATCTCCAAACCAAGTATGCAGTTTTGCGTAAGAAAACATCCTGGTGAGAAAGTTCTCTACAGTAAACTAGCCATACAACACCATCAGGAATACTAGCAAAATCAGCTTTGATTTCTGGGTCACTCCTCACATATACGTAATAGCAGGTATTTTCCCTAGTCTCACTTTTTTATCTTTTAATTTAAATATAGAAGTAACTTCTAAAAATGCAATTCTCTAGATATACCTATCTCCTTTATAATTTAATCACAAGCTTTAATGGTCCAAGTAGACCACCAGGATCTCATCTACTCCCTTGTACTACTCCATTTCCCAGATTTAGGATTGCTACCTCACAATCTTATCACACTGCTTGAGTTCCATAACCAACAACAGAGTACCACATGAGAGCAGACATGTCCTTGGAGGCAGAGCAGAAGGTCAGAAGAAAAAATGAGGTTGTGCTGTGAACCACTGCACAGGTGGTGGAAAATGGAGGGCCTGGTGTTTTAGGGAGGCATACAGGGACTCAAAAAAGGTAGCAGTGGTAAAGCTGAATGCCCTTTTTCTTTTAATTAAAGCATAAACGATGCATGTACCGTTACCTGTTGTCTTTGCAAATGTTTCTCACCATTTTAGCTTTTCTCTTTGCCTGTTTGCTTGTCTAATTTAGGTTTTATAGAAGCAATGGTTCAACTGAACCAAAGTCACCAGAATCTATAGTCTGACTGGAGAAAGGGAAAAAGACCCCAACCAACTACATACCCTACCACTTTAAATGAACAGATTAAATACAGTAAATGCAAAGCAGGGGAGCAGGATGTTAGGTGGGGTGCTATGGGTTTTTTTAGCAATTTAATGAACAGAAGACCAGCAATGAAAGAGCCTTCGTGTGACAGATATTCAGCTTCATAGTATTACAGTGGGAGTTATTATACCAGTACATGAATATCTATGCTGTCAAACTCCACAGCACAATGTTCCATGTCTAAGATGAAAAGCAGGGTAGAAAGCCCAGGAGAAGCTCCAAGCATCAAAGACAGCAGCCACCCACAGCCCACTCCATTGTGGAACAGGGATGCACAGTCCACGGATAGCAGAGCCACACTTTCTGCCACTTAATGCTGCCTAATGCATACCAAAAACTTCCACAGATCTCAGGTGACTTGAGCCCAACAGGTCACCATTCCTATTCCATAATTCTAAAAGCTATAGAGAAACGTTGAAATCTAACAGTGTGGAATCTATTTGCATGATGAAATCCTTGTTTTCCCTTCATATCTTATTCAAAGTATTCCAAAAGGAGGGAGGAAAAGCCAAATTATAAATAAATTTAAGTCAGAAGTTCACCTAGGGAGCTGACTGCCTTTTTTTGACTTTGCAGTTGAATTTTTTTCTTCATGTTGTTTGAAAAGGCAGTACAAATCTATGCAGATTGCCTGCATCCTCTTGAGTAATATCAAATACAATATATCTTAATGCTTATCTTAGGCGAATTTCCAATGCAGCTAACAAGCATTTCCCAATGTTTACATATAATTTGCAAACTCAAATCCTAGGCCGGTACGTTGCTGCAAACAGCACTCTTTTTTTCTTTTTTTCTTTTTTTCTTTTTTTAAATGCCTTTTGGGAATGGAAATCAAAGTGCATATCAAAGAAAATAACAAAGTAAGTGACTGTAGAATTCTTTCAGGAAAAATACTTAAGAGTCTATTCCAATCATTTTTGCCTAATCTTCCCGACTCTCTTCAGGCAGGTTTAGTCGGAGTTTTCAAATGCTACATAGAGGAGGAAGTTTGTACATAGTAACTTGAAAAATTATTCTTTTATTCTTGATGTAAACAAAATGTATTCTACATTTTCTGCAAAAACCTACATTAAGACTCCTCTGAGAAGGAGTTATTTTCATTTAAAGTTAGAAGAAGTAAACTGAATTATATCTCTATAATGATACTTGGATTTTAATGATGTGCCAGAAAACATATATAGCAATACTGATGCTTTTGATGGCAGAAGATGTTGCACAATAAATTAGAACCTTTCAAATTTGCTTCTTAAGTGTTAATGGTATTTCTTCAGAAGCGACATTTTTAAACTATATGAAATTTTCTCTAAAGGTTAAGCTAAAATAGCACAAGAAAATAGTTTTTAAATATTGAATTAATTATTAATGTTATTTTTTATTTTTCAAGGCAAGGTCTCTGCAATTTCTTAGCAGAAAGAAATTATGAAGTTTGAAGAGGTAACTTTCTGCAAAAAAAAATTTTTTTTTGTAGCAGTTAAAACTCACAAGATTCTCTGCCAAGCAACTGATAGGCTAAGGTTTCTGTATGCCTTTTATGTAAATTATAGTCATTTTTACCCCTTTCATTTCTCAGATTTGAGGTGCCCTAACCAAATGCAGCCACACAGGATGCCAACTCTTTCAGTCTTTTCTTTAAGTTTTGGTATAGAAGATAATTCCCACCATTATCCACATTCATTTCTCAGCAGGCTTTTATCAATTAGACCATGGCAGTACCAATACATCCTAAGTAAAGTTTTGTAGGAATAGAGAGTATATTTGAATCAGGATGCATTCTATTAAAAGGAAACAAATAAAACAAGGTCCCAAACAAGTATTTTAATATTGAAAATAAACCTCTAGCACATATAAAATATTGTATTATAGACTGGCTTCCAGTAGTTACTAATTTAACCAAATTGTCAACATAGCCACGTCGTTAAAATGTTCAAATTAACCTTCCTCAGAAAAAATGGTAAAAAATATCCCCAAAACCTGAATCAAAACCAGGTTTGGTCTTAACCTGGCATACCAACTGTGACTGGTTTTACAGTTTTACAATAGAACATCTGTGTTCACCAAGGAGACACACAATGACAGGATTTTTACATGATTACATATGTTGAGGAATCCATTCAGTGCTGGTATCTCGGTGAGCAGCTGCAGGGGAGCCGCAGGTTGAGTTCTGGGAGCCCAAAGCAAGAGGCCGGGACTTGCCGACCCTTTGCACAGCTCAGGGCCTGGGGACCTGGGGCCTGGCCAGGGCACCCGACACTCGGAGACACAGCAGAAGCCGAGGGTTCCAGACTTTCCTGTTCTTAGACTGTAGGAGGATAAAAGCCCAGGGGTCCTTTGTTCAGGGTCCCTCCTCAGAGGCACCAGCTCCAGCTGCTATTATTTTCATTTTGTTACTGGACCAAGATTGAATTATTTTAAGGACTGGTTTATCTGAGACTCTGCTGTGGGAAACCTGGGGCTGAGCCAGCTCAGCAGCCTGGTGTGAGTGTGTGAGTGTGGGGGTGTAGCTGCGAAGGGGCCTCGGTCCCAGCTCAGGTGCACGAGTGTGACTGACAGAGGGGCTCCTGGAGGGACAGACAGTGAAGTTTTCTTAACATATAAACACCTATTATCTCACTGAGCACAGCAGCATTTCAAAGTGCTAGACGTCATGAATGATTCTTCATAGAGCTGAAGCTGTAAACAACAGAGTTTGCTAAGTATGCAATGCTTTTACGGTATCTCCCAAAGTATGTGAGGGAAAGATGAGTGGCATTGTGGCTCCTTAAAGCAGATCTTGAGTAAACAACTTCACCTGTATTGTCTTGATACCTGGGCCTGATGGGGAAAATTGCCAGAGGTAAGCATTTACCAGATCATACCAGTCTCAGCCATGCTTCATGACAGGTGGAACAGTTCTCCAGTGAACTTTGTATCTCTAAGTCTGGGGCTTTTCTAGCATACATCATGTTCACCAGGTGAACATCAGCCCTGGGTTTCTTCTGTTCCTGATTCAAAGTTTAATTCAGTTCAGGACCTTTTTCTAAGGAAGTTGGCATGACTAAACCACGTAAGAAAAGAAAAACAGGAAATAAAATACAATTGTTGAGGTATAAAACAAAATGCAAGAGGAAAATACTTACAAGATACAGTATAAAAGACTAATCCAAAAACCACGGAAGTCAGCAAGATGCAAGGGAGATCAACATTTCCCCATCTGACTTTCAGTTGCTTGATTAGCTTATTGAGTGTTTTAGTGAGGATTAGTCTTCAGTATCTACTATGTGAGCCTGTCAATAAATATCCTTCTTTCAGAGGTCCTCTGTAAACATTAAAGGACATTTCAACATAAACGACCCAAAGAAGAAGGGCTACATGTCAGTCTCCCTAATGGGTAGCACGTGAACCTGTTAGCACTGTTAACATACCCAATACATGCTGGAAAATTCTGCTTAACCTTTGTAAAAATGTACAGCCTGTTATTTACACGGCCACTTCCAGTGCTTTTGTTCCTGCTCCACTTCTGCTGTTCTTCTCATGCATGTGACTGGCAAACCACGACAGTACCTGAGGCCCATTTTTGTGTTATCCTCCTTCTTTGAGATGAACCAGACAAAGTTAGCCATCCTGAAGCAGGTTCAAATCTTCTCGGTATGGGAAGTGTTGACCACAGCATTCAAAATTTCCAAGAAGTTGTTCAGTACTTTCTTGAGTTTTCCAACATATTACTTATACAAACCAGATATTCAAGGGCTGGTGTGTGCCATGGATTCAGTTACAGTAACTTTCCTGGTTCTGAAAGACAAAGCCTTTTCATAAATCCTTCAGCTGTCCTCAGCAGCAGTCACAGACACTGTGTGACCAGTCATCACATTTAGATTCCCCATGGGCATCTTGGCACTAAATGAGTCTGAGTTGGCCATACACCAGCATGCATGCGGATCTCATGGCTCTGTTGATCGGGAAAGCAGAGATGCCACTGCTGTTTCTGAGAATGTGAAAGTGTGAGGTGGACTGTACCCCTAGATGGAGTAACATCACCTTGAAAACAATACTGCTTCTTTTGTCCTATGTATATGAGATTGATGGTCTCTACATGCCTCTGTGCATAGTTGTGACATGATGACTGTCAGGGCTATATTTTGGTCATGAGACACTTACACATGTATTTCCTGACTTTCAGTGGACATCAGGGAGCCAATTTCCCTAATAGCTTTGGGGTTTATAAGAGTTTTGCTGTCAAGGACTACGCTGCCAACAAATAGAGAATGGACCCAAATGCAAACTATTCTCTCAGCCATAATGAAATTTCTTATTAGAGGGAACTATTTGGTTTAGTCCAGTGGGAAATCTACTGGCAAACTTGCGTTAAAAAACTGCCACAATACAGTAGGCAAACCAATGGGACAGCGTCCTTTTTGTTTTTGTACTTTTGGTACTGATTGTAGACAGCCAAATTTTTCTTCCACTCTTTTTAAAGTGGTCTAACCACTACATTACTACTTAAGAAATGGGCTATATAAACATAAAATCCCTTTTGCCCACATTTTTTCAGTGAAAGGCATAATGAGTTCTGTCTTTAGTGGTGAAATTAGTGCTCTAAGCAAATCTAATAGGGTTTTTCAGAGGATTTAGACAAATAGTTTGTGAATCTTGAATCACTATCAGCAAGAGACCAGAGAAACTCTTTGTGGTTTCACAAACACTTCTGAAAATAGTGAGTTAATAATTAAACTATTATGACAGAAAACTGAAATTTACCACTTCTCATATATTTCTAACAGCACATTTCTACGTACTCAACTAACCATCTTTTACAGTATATTAAAAAATTCCTTGGTTTACCATGTGCCTTTTACTTAGGTGTTATTTTTGTCACTAAGGAGATTATTATGATAGCAGTTGTGCTGCAGTTTAAGGATTAGGATCATGTAACACACTGTATCTCACTCCTGTGAGTTTCCACTGTAAGTCCAGAGTAATTGTAACAAAACTGTGCCTAAAACAGACAAAACATTGAAAGAAGCACTGCCTGAGAGAATTGATTAGGTAATTCACAAGTCTATAATTCCTAATAGTGGTAGGGGTACATATATATATATGTGCTCAAATACAGTCTACTGTTGCACAACCTGATTGATTGACTTCTATAGTGGTCACAGCAAAAATGAAACTTAAGCGTGAGAAAATGAAAAAAAAACTCAAACTGCATTAATGAATTAGTTATCTACCCACCAGCTATGAGGAGAGAAACCAGTATCCAAACAAGAATTATTAACAAAAGGCAGGAGATAAATTGACTGTAAAGTGGAGTCAAGTCTTAGTCTGTTGAGAGTAATAGTAAAAATTCCCATTGTTCTCAATGGGAGCAAAATTTAGCCTACGGGTTATATGACATTCATTAAAATATTCATAAGTTGTAATATAAGGTTGAATAGAAGTATCGTTCGTATTTCATTAATATGTCAAGGTGAAAACTAATGGACTATAGCTATCACAGCTTTAAGAGCAGATTTTTTGCTCATATTTCACATTTCTCTCCTTGACTCCTTTACACTTTCTGGGTCATGTAGAACAATCATACTATTTAATTTGCAACGCCTGTCAAAAAACTCTGGCAATACAGCTCAATGGAGGAAGCAGAAAGACATATTCCAACTTTTGGGGGACTGAAAAAGGAAATGTCACTGATTTAGAAATCCTCCTTATGCAAGAGTCTGTGCCAGCAGCCATAGTTTCACCATTCATAATGACTGCATCGAGTTTCACATGACCAGCAGCACTCAATACAGCACCATGACCTGCAGGAAACCATTCCATTTGTAAAAGGTCAAACATTCTTTGCCTTAAGCTTTTGAAATGAAGAAGAGAAAACAATTTCAGGGCTATTTACTACCCAGTTCTCTGACAGCTTTTGTCCTAGCTTCCTGTAAGAGATATTTGCTTTTATATTTACAGTCCTGTGAGTAAACATGATGCTTGTGGCTACATTAAAAAAAAAAAAAAAAAAAAGGCATTTGACTGTTTTCTTTGAGTCAAAAAGCTTTTGTCTTGTTTCTTAATTCAGAAAGATTTAATGACTGATGTCCTTTCTGTACATTTTAGGTAATCAGATAAGAATACAGATGATCACAGAATAATGCTATAAATGTAGAAATATAGAAAAAATATTTATCATGTTTTTGCTACTGATGTAAATATGACCACTCTCAAAATCAACCCAAAATTATTATTGCCAAATTCCAATTATATGTTGCATTTCTAATCCATTTCTATGCTGCTGACTTTGGGGTAAAATAAGATATAAACTTCCTTGAGTTCTGTTTAAATACAAATGTACATACATGGGCAATATAATGTCTAAATAGACAATTGAGTCCAGAAAGGATCCTAACTTATTAGGCATAATAAGCATACAAAACCTACTAAGATGCCCCAACCCCCTAAATAAAAATAAACAATGTCTTAGTCACATTATTGTGCATTTTATTGCTAGACAAATTTATGAGACAACTATGGTGAACCTAAAGATGCTTTTCAGTGTATTAGAAAATCATGGCACAAAGAGAACTCTCGGCACAAAACTTTGCTAACAGGAAAGGGAGGCATGGAATGACAAGAAGAGTGCATGTCATATAAACAGTAAGTTAGCAAGAAATACTGTCAAAGCTTATAATAATATTGCCCACAATATGCTATATCCCAGGATTATCATTCCCTTGCATAGGCATCCTGATTCTGCCCTCAAAACAGAAAAAACTTCTACAGTATCCAGCAACACTTTTCTTTCCAACATTTCCCTTGTTGTTCCTGCTGCTTCTGTTTGAAAGCATCCCTAAACCATCAGGTTTATGATTCCATAAATCTGCAAGAAAGAATTACAGTGCAATAACGGTCATCTGCCTCTAAATTAAAACTGTATCATAACACTGGGGGCTGATACCTATAAACTTGTTAAAGCCTACAAGTAAAACATTAAAAGGAAGAAAAAATCTTTCCCCAACATGATGTATATTATATAACTATGATGTTAGTAAAAGTCTTCAGTGTAACCATGAGAGAAAAGTAAAGAATAAAGAAGTTTGAAATAAGATGGTTGTTTGTTTGTAGTTTGCAGCTACATTCATGATACTTGAGAATGTTAATGAAATTAGAGCTAACAACTGTTTCTAACAATTAATGCAAAATAATTACCTAGTTTTCTGATGAGATATCCTCTGGCTAAGGGTGCAAATCAGGAAGGAAACAGAATGAATTAATAGGCCTCCATACGGACCCTTAAAAACCAATAAACTTGGAAAGAATCATAAGAGAGTAGATTTCACTCAGTAATCTCTATTCACCTTTTCTGCTGCCTTGATGCAGTGCTGGTGTGTAATAATGTTTTATTTTGAATATGTTAAAAATTGATATATTTCTGATCTTCTTGGCTCAACATTCATATGGTAAATATTCAATTTCTTCATGCCAGTATTTTCTCATAAAATCTGTTTCATTTAGGTGTTTCCAATAGTTTTTGTTTAAAAAGGTATTCAGAGCTTCAAATATCATCTAGACTAGGGCTTGGCTACCCATCCAAGGTAGCCATGAATAATACACCGGTTTTTGTTGAATCATTACAACATGCACATATGGGTTTTCTCCACTGGGTTATAAACTTCTCTAGCTTACATTAGGTTTTTATGGTAAAACTGAATGAATCAGCACTTTTCCCTGAGCTCACCTTGGGATCAGAGATATAATTATTTCTACCCAAAAAGGATCAGATATTTAAAAGGACACTGATAGGACACAGAAATCTGACTCTAAACGATTAGTGCTGTACAGGATATTCTTATGAATTCGTTTCATTATTACTTCATTTCATCATGTTTCATGATAATTTAAATCCTTTTCCAATATTATCATGATCTAGAGGTCCGAATTCTCTTTGTATCACAATGGTCTGTGTCACTCTGAGTGCTGATATTGCCTTTTTTTGTGGCAGAAGCCATCTGACCAGGGCTAACACAGACTTAAAGTTGCTGATTGCGAGACAATGTGTTCATGATTGCCNGCTAGTTTCAGACCATTTCCCTTTGTCCTATCACTACCGGCCCTACTATCTCCACCTTTCTGATAAGCGTACTTTAAGTACTGAAAAGCCCCAAGAAGGTCTCCATGGAGTTTACTCTTCTCCAGGATATAGAACCCCAACTCTCCCATTCTTTCTTCATGGGTGAGACTGCTCTTACATGTCCATGCCTTTCTTCTGCTGGGAACCTCAGACCTGGTCACAATACTCCGTGTGGGATCTTATGAGAGTGGAGTACGGGGGAAAATCATCTCCCTTGACCTGCTGGCCACACTTCTT
>VYZQ01022240.1:0-35451 GCA_013400655.1 Mystacornis crossleyi
CCATCCCATCCCATCCCACATTTTGCTGCTGAAGTTCCTGACACACAGGAGTATCCAGCACACTGGAAATGCATCTGGCTGAGTTTGGGATAGATTACAGACCGCAGTGAAGCAGGTACCAACACGTGTAATTCCCAGCACATTTACCGACCATGCTTTGTCATCCCTCTTAAGGCTCATATGCCTTTTCTTAACCCTTCTGGCACTGACATTACCTGGGAGACTGAGCCAGAATCTCCTGCATTTCCTTTGGCTCGTGGAGGGTTGAAACTGCAGCCACGGCCTTCCCTGAAACAAGAAAAATACCCAGAATTAAAACTATCTTGTTTAATTCATCTGTGATACCTTGGTCTTTCATATGGCAGAGCTGTGCTGGCTCTGAGGGGGTTGCAGCAGGATGCGGGGTCCTTGTGAACCCCAGCATCCCTTGGAATGTGCTTTCTGAGCTCGCTTTTATCCTGGTGTGTTTGTTTTCACTTTGCTTTGCTGTAATTAAATTCCTGGCCCTTCTGCTTGCAGAAGTGAGCTTCAAAACGCTCCAGCGGAGGGGTGGTTTTATTGAATCTCCAGCAAATTACTGAAGCTTGGTGGGGAATTTTTCACACTTTCAACCTCAAGGTTTTTGGGAGAGCGTTTTTGCAAGTGTTTATTACAGTATTGCCACAAGAAGCGAGACTACCTGGAAAATTTATAGCAAGCAGCTCATCAGCTGTGGAATGTCAGTACAGCACTGTTGAAATGCCTTCTCCAGCGTCACTCAAGTGAGGATGATTTCTCCCAGTTGAGGACCTGGATAGTGTTTTTTCTTCAAACCTTCCAGCACTATTACAGTGGCTGAAAAGTACCAACTACAGGTTGTCAGTGTAGTGGGCAGAAAATCACTTTTTTCCTACATAAAATAATAAATCTGATGCAGGCCCAGCTGGGACACCTGGTTAAATATTGGAGCTTCAGCTTGCCAAAGTTTCAGGTTGTGAAGTCCCCGAGTAAGAAGCTGCCACCACCTCATGAGCTCCTTCAGTGCTGCGGCTGGAGATTTAACTTTTCCAGAGCATTCCAGCTTGATCAGTGTGCAGACAGACTTCTTTGGCTCATGGTTCAGTGCTGTAGGAGGTGGTTGCTGCATTCTCCACAGATGTGGCTATCTGGAAGAAATCCTTCCCTGTGAGGGAGGTGAGGCCCTGGCACAGGGTGCCCAGAGAAGCTGTGGCTGCCCCTGCATTCCTGGAAGTGTCCAGGGATCAAGGCCAGGCTGGACAGTGCTTGGAGCAGCCTGGGATAGGGGGAGGTGTCCCTGCCTGTGGCAGGGGGTGGAATGGGATGAGCTTTGAGGTCCCTTCCAACCCAAACTGTTCTGCGACTCCATGCTTAAATGTTGTAGGGATGCAGGAAAGGGCTGTAGAGATAACAGCCTCTTTCTGCAGGCAGAATAAAAATAAAAAGGGTTGAAATCCCAGAAAAAAAACATATTCTGTTGCATTTAAATTGGAGACCACTTTTCTCAGGTGATCATTTATTGCATGTTCATTATAATTTGGGTGTTTAACTGGATGGCTCTCAGCACACAACAGCCGTGCCTGTAATTCAGCAGACCCAGCTGGAATTGTAGTGTGAGCATGGGAAGTGTGAAAAGTACTAAAAATAACTTGGAAAACATTTTCAGTTGGCCATCCAGCACCAGTGAGCACTTTTCATCCTCTTCTCTTGCTGTCTTGGCTGCCTGTCTTAAATGGGAAGAAAATCACCCCCAGTGTACAGAAGCTGGGTGCAAAAATGAATGTTTGTGACACACAGGAGGTCCTGGGAGGGGACACCCCTGAGGAGGGGGTGGCTCTGCCTTTTCTGAGGGCAGGAATGCCACGTGCTGAGTGTGGTGCTGGGGCTGCAGGTGTTGGCACCTAGGGGTCCGGAGGGCTCTACTTGCAGCCAAGGTCCCAGTCCCATGTGCTGGTCAATTCTTCGCTTCTGAATCTGGGCTTTGCAGCTGCAGCTTGGGGTTCTACTGGTTATATATAATTATAAAAAATGTGATTTTGAGTTTTGCAGTACACCCTCAGCTGGGATCTGTGTGTCGATCACCTTGATCACCCTTTGTGCCCATTTCTGTGATGAATTTTTCAGGGCATTGTGGGAGAGCTGCTCAGATTTGCTCAGACAAGCAGTTGCTGGGCTGAAAAGTGCTGAATTTGGGTGTAAATTGCTCTGTCCTGGTTTGCAAGTGCAGCAGCTCTGAAGTTCCCTGTTCAGTGGAACTAGAAGCAGTGCAAGGTGCTGGGCGTGAGCCCTCCTGGCTGGGCTGTGCTGCGTGGTTCTGGGTGAAGCTGCAGATGACACAGCATCACAGTCTGTGCTGCTAGTGGGCCCTGTCTCTAGAAACTCCTGAACCTCAAGCTCCCACCCTGATCCTTCTCCAAACCCAGCTCAGGGAGCAGATGGCACTGGCTTAGTCCCCAGCTCGCATTCTTTTCTTTATTTTTCTCAGATACGGTGAACTTTGTAAGGCACTGAAGTCTTTAACCATTAGCAGGCAATAAAAAGGGGCAGCAGAGTTGGATAACACCCCTAATCCCCTTCAGGATGAGCTGGAGAGAAGAGCCACTGCAAAGCTCTGGAGCGTATTCTTGGATGAGTGCTTTGGAGGTTTTGAGAATTGCATGGTGTTGGTATTTCATGAATAAATAACCCCCAGCGGTATTTGTCAGTGAATCTGCTTCATTAATGAGACCTGGAACAAAGCGGGAGGGTGGAGAAAAGTGTTTCCGAGAGAACACAGTGCAGGTTGTGGGAGGTGGGATGGGGCTGGGTGAGGATGGGTGCCGTTGTCTGCACCATGGGAGCAGTCAGGAGGGGAGCCCTGCTGTGCTGTACCACACTGGGCATTTGTGGCATGAGATGTTAATAGAAAATTGGGTTTTACTGCTTCTGGATGTGTCTTCAGTGGGTCCTGGCAGGGAAGGGAGTGTGTTTCATTTATAACTGTATCATTTGGGTGTCTGCAGGTGTCCTTGGAGGGCTGGAGAGTTAAAGAAAGAGAGTGTATGTGTGTTCATAGATGTTCATGTGCTTGGGGGGAGGATCTGGCATTAGAAATTAGGTCGCCCTCTGCAAAATGCCCTGTTTGACAAGACCTGGCTTTGGGTCAGTGATGGATTAACCCCGTCCTCCCAGTACAGCAGGTGCTGAGCCCTGCCTGCTCCTGGGGTTTTGGCACCTGGCTCTGGCCAGGGTCACCAGCACATTCCCTGGGCTCTTTGATGTGCTCGCAGCACGGCACAACTGTGGAGCCTGTCCTCCATCCCGCCCTGTCAGAATGGATCCGGGACTTAGTCACTGAAATCCAACTCAGAGAGATGGAGACCAAGAGCTGTTCTTTTGCAGGCAGCTTGTTACTGCAGGGAAAGTGATTCATCCATCAGGGCTGGTCTTATCTGGCACCTGGGTGGTAGTGGGGATGGCTGTCCCCTGTGGGCACCCCGCAGTGGTGGCCAGATGCTGCCATCGCTCCTCAAGTGTCCCCTGCCTTGTTGGCACTGCATTCTCTCCAGGGCTGGCTCTGGAATTTGAAAACAGGAGCCCCATACAGTGGGCAGAGAAGGACAGGCAGGGGTCACTGCCAGAGCTGTGTGGGTGGAAAGTCATCTGCTCCGTGCCACGTGTCGCTGATGAAGGCAGGTATTTAATGACTGCTCTTCACTCCCAAAATTAAATGGAGACACTGAGGCTGGCAGTGCCAGGGGCTCGGCAGCACCTGCCTGCACTGAGCCGAGCTTCTCCAGCCCCTCCAGAGGCAGATGAAAGTAAAGTTTGCTCCCAGCTTGCTGCGAGCAGCAAGCACATCAGCCTCTCATGAGCTGCCACACCCTGTCAGGGCTCTGTGTTGAAGTGAAGCTCCTCTAATGTGACGACAGCGGATGCAGAACCGATCCAGCCGAGCAGCCTCCCTGCATCTGCTCCCACCCCACTCCTCTCACAGATGACACTTGAACACTTCCCTGCAGCTCTACTGCCCAACCTCCCAGCGAGGTTAATATTTTAATACATTTAATGGCTCATTCCAGCTCGCCAGCCCTGCCCGGGCTTTGGCAGGGGTCATCCATTATGCCCAGCTACGGAGAGCGAGTTTCCCGTTCCCATCCTCAGCCCTCCCAAGGGCAGGAGGTCAGTTTGTGCTTCCAAGTTTTAATTAAAGCATGATGAGCTGCTCTTGCCAGCCCCAGCCTGGTGCCATGTGGGATGAGCCGGTGTCTCCTAACAGAATTCTGTCTTTCTGGAGCAATCCTGTGAAAGGACCCAGCCCCAGGATCTCCTTTCCACCACCCAAAGCAGCTGTAGCTCCTCACCTTTTCCTTCCAGGGACGTGGGAGCTGCAGGAAGGTTGTTTGGTGGCCCAGTGGAAAATCCAGGAGGGAGAATTGGAGCGTGGTTCTCCTTGCTGTCCACCTACGCTGAAAAACCCCCTAGGAAGACCAGATGGGGCTGAGCTCTTGGGGTGGGTGGTGGAGGAGCTGTCATGGTTTGTTGGTTTTGGCTTTTTAAAAATACTTCTCCCTACATTAATAAACTACGGTTTTAGTTAGTAAATAATATCCCCTTCCTCCCCCCCATCTCTCCAGCAGAAATACATGCCCTGATCTAGTATATCCTGCCTTTTTCACTCCCTCATTTAAGAGGAGCTGCAGATCCTGGTGGGAACAGAGTGCTGATAGAAAACGGCCTCTAAAGACATTTGAAACATGACCAAGAAAGGACAGAGGGAGATTCATCTCCAAATATGCTGGAAAATCTAGGAGGTTGGCCAAGAAAGGGAGAATATCAGGAGCTTGATTGCTAAGAGTAAAAAGTTAATTGGGAAGCATTAATTGGGGTGAGAGCAGGCAGCACAGACATGAATTTGCTATGTGATGCACCACGGTGAACATGGAGCTGCCCCAGTGCTGGGATAACTCATCGACCCTGCCCCATGGGGATGTGCCAGTTTACTATTTCTTGCTGGTTTTAATGGTGTTTTCCTTGCTGAAAGTCCCAACTTCTGGAATCCTGTGATTCCCTTGAAATCTGGAATCTGAAAAATCATGATGTCAATACTGCATAAGGCTTTATTTGGGTTTGATCTCTGAGGAGTTTCTAGCCCTCGAGTTTGCAGGGAAAAGCTTGGTTATACCCTAAAGGCTCAGAAAGCAAGTTTAAGGGAGGAAAATATAACACCCCCCCCGCCCCCCCAAACGGCACAGCAATTGATTTATTTTTAAAGTCTCATCATTTTGGTGCCAGTTTCATTATATTCTTTTTTAATGTCTGACTCATGGTTTTCCTGAGTGCTCAGTGTTGGCAGGGCTGTGTTCATGTGAGCTCAGGGGCCCTCTGCTGATAGAGAACTGCCCTCTGCTGATAGGGCTGCTTCCAGACAGCACTGCCGGCCCTCCAGGGCTGATGAATGTTCCTTGCCTGCTGTTTCATTGCCAAGCAGACTGTTTTCACATTAAACCCCCCAAAAAAGGGACACTAGCACTGAGCGTTGAGTCATTGCGCTGATGGCCCAGCAGGGGAGAGGCTCAAGGAGAATAAACCATACTGTGACTCCCAGCATTGCCTTGCGGGTATTGAGGTCAGAGGGGTCAGGGTTAATTTGCAGCCTCCTGTGTGTAAAGATCTAATAAACAGCCTGTGGAGGTCATGTCTGTCACTATCAGTGACTTGTTCTGTGACCTTTCTCTCTCGCTGATCACTTTGTCTCTCTCCTGTCGGTGAGAGGGTGACAGGTTCCGTTGCCCATGATGGGTTGTGGGTATTGGTTAACGTATAAACTGTGCTTTGAAGATGAAAAATATCTTGGTGATGCTTAAAGCTCTTGACTAGCATCTGTGTTCCTTTTGAAGGAACCCAGCAGAAGGCGAAGTGCCTGAATGCTTTGTCACAGGCGAAATCTGCTGCGTGTGCAGCTCCAAGAGGCAGGGCTGGGAGCTTCCCAAGGCTTCATATGGCCTTGAAATTATTCCTAGGTGTTCATGCTTCTTGCTTGCCTAGGAGAGGGGTGTCATAGCACAGCACTGCTGGGGGCTTTGCATACCATGGGCTGGAGTAGAGCAGCAGAGCTGTGCCTGCCCCATCGCTGCATTATCTGCTCCAGGTCCCATCCCTGCATTATCTACTCCACATCCACATCCACATCCCAGCAAGAATGAAGCCGAGTTTCATGTGTCTTTCCAGCTTTGCCAGTGTTCCCGAGGTGGATGTGGGTGATGGTGATGGATGGGGTGTGGATGCTCAGGGAGGCTTGGCCCAGCTGTGAAACATTCAGGAAGAGTTTTATGGCTTTGGATTTGCTATTGTCTGGTGTAGGCTTGGATTCATGCCCAGCTCCGGGCTACTAATAAAGCATCTCTTGGTTGTTAGTTTGCATAAAACTGGTGGATAGTATCTTTGAAATCCCATGACTAGTCGATTCTCTGAAAGATGCCAGAGTTATGCAGCAAATTTATTGTATAACATAATCACAAAGCCCTCATTTTCTTGGAAAGCTTCCTTTGGCTCAGTATTGCTCATCAGGATGCAGGGATTTTGCCAGAGCAGCTCTCTGGATTTCCCTGCTTGTGCCTGTGCTCTGCCAGCTCCCTGCCCTGCCAGCTCCCTGCGAGCCCTAATGGTGCCTTTTCTCTCCAAGGGAAGAAGCGATGCTGTCCACCTACTTCGAAACCATCAATGACTTGCTCTCCTCCTTTGGGCCTGTCCGGGACTGCTCCCGCAACAACGGTGGCTGCACCCGCAATTTCAAGTGTGTTTCAGATCGCAAGGTGGACTCCACGGGTTGTGTGGTAGGTGCTGGGGCTGTGGGGTGGGTACTGGGGCTATGGGGTGAGTACTGGGGCTGTGGGGTAGCTCTGAGGTTGTGGGGTAAGTGCTGGGGCTGTGGGGTACATACTGGGACTGTGGGGTGCGTACTGGGACTGTGGGGTGAGTACTGGGACTGTGGGGTACATACTGGGGTTGTGGGGTAAGTGCTGGGGCTGTGGAGTACATACTGGGGCTGTAGGGTCCCGGGGGCTGGCCTCTGGTTTCGGGACAAGCCAGAGGGAGATGTGACCTGCTTCCTCTGGCCGAGGAGATACGTGTGCTGGAGGTGGACTTCCCCCACTCCTGGGGCCTTCACGGCAAATCACAAATGCCTTAAGGACTCCCAGAGAAGCAGCTCAGATGAAGAAAAGGAAAAAAGGCTTGAGGCTGATGGTCATTTTCCTGCTTGTCAAGAAGCACGGGTGGAAAGCTGCCTCTCTTTTTCTCCTGCTTTGTGCTTTCCAGTGCAGAAGAAAGATGAAGCATCCCCCTATCCTATCCACCTTAGGGCATCTCTGATACCCTTAGAGTCTCGATTTGTTTCTGAACATTCTCATGTCTTGCCAAACCATCTACTGAGTCCCAGGTTTTGCAGAGTCCGGAAGATCTTCTAGACCCTAGACCATTATTTTTGGGCAGTGGCTCTGAATCATAGAATCCTAGAAGGGTTTGGATTGGAAAGAAATGTAAAGGTCATCTCATCCTAACCCCCTGCCATGGGTAGGGACACCTTCCACTAGAGCAAATTACTCAGAGCCTGGTCCAGCCCCCTGGGAACAGTTCCATGGAGGTGTTCCCAGCCACTGAGGCCCAGAGGGGTTCTGCTGTGCTTCCAGGTGGGAGCAGTGGAGCTCATCACCTCGCCCAGCTCTAACCCACCTCACCTTGACATCGAAGTCTTCCTTTCCCTTCGTGAGGAGCCTGTGGGAATCCAGTACAACACGAGTAGGGGAAACCTGGAGCATCCCTCTTGTCTGTTGTTGAAGTCCCTGCCTGCCAGGAAACTGTGGTGAGCCCCGAGGGGGTCCAGAACTTTCACCCGCTCCACCAGCCCCTCAACCACGCACTTGCTGCTCCTAAACCCCTGAAAGCCCTCATCTCACTGCTGCAGAGCCCCCTCACCCCATCCCTTCCATCTCAGCAGACAAGAGTAAGTGTCTCTTTATTTATGGAAGATGTTTGTACACAGCAGCTGGGAAAGGTCAGGCTGGAGCTGCGCTGTCCCGGGGGGGAGGTGTTTTCATTATCCCCTTCTCAGGTCGTCGCTTCTTAAGGCCATTTAGCACAACAGTCTGATGTGTCACCAGCAACACCCACTGCCATCTCCCCCTTGCCGCTCCTCTCCCCTTCCTGCTTTCTTTTCCCACTGCTATTTTTTTTCTTTGTCCCCCTTTCTGGGGATTGACTGCCTTTCTAGTCTTTTGGGGTGTTTACCCCTTTTTTTTGGGGTGTTATTTTGCTGTGAATGCCAACGTGCTTGTCCAGGCACTGTCAGAAGCAATCAGGGCTCTGATCACCTCACACCTCTGTGAAGTGATGCCTCTTTTTAAAGTCAGGATATATTAAGATGGAAATTGTCAATAAATTATGGACCTAGTGCTGGCATGTGGAGAGGCAGAAATGGAAAACTGTGTCACTTGGGATAAATACCCCCAGCTTTTGTAATACCTGACTGAGGTCATGTGTAAAGAGGATTGACCATGTACGATGCGGGGAGAAGGGAGGAGCAGCAGGAGCGTTCTCCTGGAATGAGTCCCCTCCCTGAGAGCCATGGGGGAGAGGTGACACACGGGACCACAGCAACCCCCATCCTACACATCACACCAGGCTCCTGGGGCTGTGCATCCCATGGGGACAGGAGACAGTCCCTCTCCACTCTGCTCTTCACTCCTTTTTCTCCTCACTGCAGCAGCAGGAGGATGCTCTGTCCTTCTCCATAGCTCCCAGTCTTGGGGTGAAGCCCCCCAGCTCCCCAGTCCCAGCCTGAGGACAGCAGAGCTGAGCTGCCCCGGGGGAGTGTGGGGACAGCCACTGCCTCCCACCCGCAGCCCATCTCCCTGCTTTCCTTTGGACTGACACCAGCCAGTGCTGCTTCCCAGCTTTCCCAGCCCTGTTGAATGTTTTATTCTCATCCTCTGTTGCAGGTCCCTGGCAAAGGAGGGGCATGAGGAGAGGTGTGGAAGGAACTGTCCCCATGTTTCTGACTGTGCTCCATGGCCATTATCCAGGGAAAAGCCTAATGGGAGGGCTGGCAGCACTGCCCCCAGCCCTGGGTGGTGCTCATGGTGCCGAGTGATATCAGAGGGGCTGGGAGCGGACTCTTAGAACTCACACAGCCCCAGTTTGGGACATTCTGGTACTTTCTTTGCCTGTCCCTGTGCTGCACCCCTTCATCCCACTCCTGCTTCTGGAGCCTGCTGGGTGTGAGATGGGCTTCCAGTGCAAGCAGGGATGGGGTCATGTGCTGCAAATTTTCAGGGATGTCAGTTAGTTTTGAAGCTGAACTGCTGTGAACTCAATTTGCCAATTTGGTAAGTGCTATGGGCAATATCAGGATGTAATTTAATTAAGCTATCCCCTTTTTATAGAGTTCAGGGAGCATTTGCCTACTAATTTTAGAACTAGGTTTGCTCCAGCTTTACTCTGGACACAGATTCACAAATCATGACATGCTGTTAATCTCTACCAGTCAACTGTTTATTAATTTTCTGAGGACCGCAGAAGTATATAATCAGTGGTTCATAAATCAAGGGTAAATCCAACAAATGTTCCAGGCAGGTACTGAGCATAAAATATACATGCAGCCTTGTAAGCAATTAATACAACACAGAGCTGGGGCCGAGCGGCTCAACTGGGGAGCAGCACAAATCTCAAAGATTTCTTATTCCTTTTATATATAATCATCATCTGTTACTAGTTCCGTCGTGCCCTTAATATGGCTTCCAGTAATTCTGCGAGGACTGGGATGCATTTATCTCCGGGTTTTTAGCGGTGTGGGCTCTGCCATTACCTAATTGTTTGGCCTTAAAAGGTCTCGGTTAAAAAGTTGAGGGTGGATTGCTTGCAACTCTTGCTGGAGTCTGGCTGAGTCTCCTTGGGCTGATCATGGAGAGAAAAGAGGGCATCGCTTGGCTCAGTTAAAATCCTGTTTTTTAGGCGTCACCTGAAGACCCTAAAGCCTCTCCAGCAGGGTCCCCAGCCATAGAGGTGGCAGTTCCCCACCTGCTACCCCCCACTTCCCATGGGATCCCTTTTCCCCCCTCATCTCATGGCTTTTTGTTAGTTTTATGTGTACCCAGTAGATGGCATGAGTGCATAAAGGGTTTCTGCTGTTCTTTTCTTATCGGAGGCCTTCTTTTATTCAGGTGATTTTAAGAATTATCAGTTGCCAACGTTGCCAAGACCTTGGCATCGCTAACTGGAGCGTCATGTTTGAGCCCTAGCATAACCAAACAGCCCCCAAGCTCTAGAACACCTGCTTCCATGCTGCTTTTTCTTGTTGCACCCTAGAACTGCTGATGGATCTGGTCAAGCTGTGGGAATTTCCCAAGAAAACAAAATGCCAGTGAATTTCTCTGAATCTGGTGACTCTGCACATTGAGTCCAGTGTGTGTTTTGTACCATCTTGCAGGGATCACAGCAAACCAGGAGAAAGTTTGCTGGGGAAATAATTCAGACTACATCCTCTAAAGGAAATATCACTGATCTTTGCTGCTGGCATAGTGGTAGCTGCACAGCCTAGAGGGAGGATGCTGAAGGAGGGAAAATGCTTAGCCCTCATGTGTTGGTGATTTATAATTTGAGATGAAAACCTGTGAATTGGCCCAGAGAGACAGAAGAGAACAGCTGCATCATGGCTTAAATTCAGGTTTCCCCAGCTGTCTCTCAGACTGGCTTGGCTCACTGGTGCCAGTCCTCTCACCCACCTGAGGAGAAGGGGGGTTGCTTCCATGTGCTGCCCCGTGGCCATGTGCATTTTTGAACCTAGAAAGGCAGGATTGCAGCCCCAGGGATATAAGGGGGGTGAGGTTGTTTTCTCAAATACATGGGAGCTTTGGTCTTAGCACATGAGCTGGGCAAGGAGGTGCTCTGTTCTCTTCCAGTGCAGGTTGGGCATCCTTGGCACTGCTGTGGGAGGAGGCAATGCAGGTACAGGTGTGTCTGAGCCCTGTGGTGCCTCCCAGGATGGAGTCTCCTCTCTGTGAGGACTGCCTGGAGAAGCAGAGGGGCATGAGCTGCCTCACTGGGGGTGAGGAAGGCAGCTCAGGGTTCTGAGCCAAGAATTGTCAGAATTAGCCCCTTGTTTGTTTAAGGTGTGAGAGGCCTGACTGCAGCAGGGTGCCGGGGGACAGGTGGTGTGGTCTGATGGCTCTGCAATGTCTGTGTGCCTGCAGATGATGATGAGTTAGTTCTTTAAGGCACGTTAGAGCACTACAGGGCCCAAGGATGTTGCAGGTGGATGTGGAAGGGCTAAAGCATGGCTGTGCTCCAGGAGCCAACCCACCTTGGAGAGCCTTGCCCAGCCTGGGCACTGGGTGCTGTGGTTCTGCACAGACACGAAACCCTGCTGATCCTCACTGGCTCCCCTCTCACAGGCTCAGGTCCCTCTGGCAGAGACTTCTAGTCCGAGCACGAAAGAAGTGCAGTTTGCCTATGAGGGTGATCTGAACTGTTCTTCCCTGTGATGGCGGGGTCAGCCTGTCAGGAAGGAGGGGATTTGGTGGCTCAGCAGGATGCAGGAGGGAGAGCATCTACCAGAGAGTCACTTAATGAAGTTGTGGCCTGCAGTGACACTGGTGTGATGTTGGTCCCTAGGCACAGAAGGAGGAGAAATTTGGCATGGTCCACACAGGCATATAAGCCTTAGCACAGCTT
Source organism: Mystacornis crossleyi (assembly GCA_013400655.1). NCBI lineage: Eukaryota > Metazoa > Chordata > Aves > Passeriformes > Timaliidae > Mystacornis > Mystacornis crossleyi. The sequence continues at coordinate 11,707 of VYZQ01022240.1, forward strand.
GTCTGGGGCTGATCCTTCCCTTGCTCTCTCCCACTCAGAATGATGGGCTGTTCCTCACTGCTGCAGAGTGCAGCAGAGGAATGGCTTACTTTGGGAGTGTAACGGTTTTGGGGGAGAAATGGGATTAGAAATGAAGGAGCAGGGCAGTGGCTACTGCTTTGGTCTCCTTCCAGCACAAGTCACACAGAGATGGCTTAGGGACCATGGCTTTGAAATTATGTGGGTGATGCTGAGAACTTACTTTTCTGGGGGTAAATTGGGGTGTTTGGGAGTATCAGCCCAAACCAAAATGCTGTGCAGAAATGCCTCACATATGTGAAAATTCCAAAATACTGTGGTTCAAAATATTTTCTTTTTATAAAGGGGAGGGAATTGTTCAATTCCACCATTATCATTTGGAGCTTTGTTTTATATTGCTTTATCCCAATGTACAGCCTGAAATAAAAACAAAATTAGGTGGTAGAAACCAAAACATTTCAACCTTGTCAAAATTAAATGCTCTCCTAATTTCCCAATGAGTTTTGAGATGTAATTGATGGAATCCCACAAAGCACTTAAGCTTCATCAAATCTCCGTTTTTCTGACAGACAATTGTTCATTGAAAAATAAAGACTTACCCGTCCCTGCCTTGAGAGGCACCTAGCTAATTATGGGAGAGATGCACATACCAGGGAGTGAGAGGAGGAAACCAGTCTCTCCTAATCCCTTTAAAGGCTCAGTGGCTCCCCGTAGCAGGAGCTGACTCCTTTTGCACATTGTGGTTGGAAGCAGAAACCCCCTGAGCTCAACAGCAGTCCCCCCTCCAAGGAGCCTGTGGTTTTGGATTTTATCTCTCCAGGTAAATACCTGTGCTGAAAATGGGATATGAGGAGGAAAGGGTGGCAAAGGCTGTTGGGGTCAGTGTTGGTGGTGGGTGGGAGCAAACCACCCACCTGCCTTTGCTTTCAGAGGGGGTTCGCACCTCGTGGTCAAGGGTAGCTGGTTTAAAAGCAAGTGGGATATCTCAGGAAGCATCAAGGTGAGCTGGAGGTCTCTGCCTGCACAGGGAAGGAGTGGTTTGTATGATAGAAGCTGTTTTCTGCAGTGGTGGCTTTTTCAGCGGTGTTCCTTGATGGCTTGGCTGGTGTCCCTCTGCTCCTCACCAGACTGGGATGCTTCGTGTGTTGTGGTCACAGCCGGGTTGGAGCTTTGGGACTGGGTTGGGATATAGGATTTGGTGTGTAGTGTTACGGCTGGGCTGCACCCTGGAGGGTGAGTCAGCTGGGGTAGGGGTTGAATTTCTGTTTTCCTGAAGGTTTTTGGAGGTGCCAGCTTCTGTTGTGACTGAAAATGCCCCAACAGGCACGAGATGCCAGCACACCCCAAAACAGGCTGTTGGTGGCTTCTGGAAGGGAAGCAGATTTCCTTGCTCCAGCAGCTCTGAACACCTCTTTCTGGGTGCAAGGCATCCCACCAGCTGCTTGAAACAAATCCCTCCCTGTTGGAATTGAGACACAGACATACACAGAGTGACTTGCCTGAGAGGGTTCACTGGAGTGGTGGCCAGAGGTGAGGAGATGCTGCCTCATCTCCTGGAGCTTCCATCTCCTCCATGGATCCCCCATCCCACTTCCACAGAGGGACCAGGCTGAGAAGCACAAGCAGCATGTCCTCAGGAGCCTGCAAGACAGATGGGTTTGATTTTTTTAAGGCTAAAATAATGATTGATGATCTTTAAAGTGAAAAGGAAGCAGGGGAAAAGGAGGGAGGGGGGGAAAGAGTGGGAAGATAATGAGTGTTATTTCAGAAAACAGTTGTAATATTCCCCTCAGGGAAGGATGTTCCCCCACAGTGGGGTGTCAGGAAGGGCTCTGCCACAGCTGGGGTTGGTGAGGATATCCCTGCCCCAGGGAGGCGAAGCAGGGTTGGCTCTGGAGAGCTCTTTAGCAACCAGAATTTTGGCCCTGTTTTTTAAAATATTGGGAGAGGAGGGATAAATCACACACAGGGTCTGGGCTGCATACAGCCTGTCTCTGTCCTGCTGCTGCTGCGGAGCTTTGCTTACCAGGGGCCTTCTGGATCAAGAAAATGAAGGCAGAATAAGCTAGAATTGCCCAAATATAAATATATATATATATATATGGACACAGAGGGGTTTACTGCATTTGTATCATTTCTGAGCTCCAACAAGCATACATGCCAGTGCATAGATGGGAGCTCATTAAAATGCTGGCACTTGCTTGCACCTCAGCAGTGCCTCGGATTAATGTTTTTGTCCAATGCTGAGGAGGTTCCTCAGTGAGGAGAGAGGATGCCTTGGCACAAAGCAGGGTCATTAGGGCCTTTGGAAATGGTTCTTGGTGCTCTGTGGCACTGAGCCACCAGCTGATTGTGCTGCCTCGGGCCAGCAGTGCTGGCGATGCAGCTTGGGGTCCTCGGTCTCACCTCTGGGGGCATCCAGGCATGACAATGGTACCTGTAGCAGCACTGGGATCGGGGTTTGGTGGCAGCTTCCCTCTGTGGTTTTAAGAGCTGGGGGGATTCAGACTCGTCTGTACCCAGACCATCACCCCCAGCACCTGACACACAAGTGTCTGACTAGAAGGCTGCTGCTGTCATTGAGAAAACAGAATGGAATAACAAAAAGGGCAGTTTACTCTCTAAAGAAACACTTTTTTAAGCATTCTGGTTTTTTAAACTTAATAATGGAAGAGAGGAGCTGAGCTGAACAGCTCTGGCAGGCAGCTTGGATGGACTAGAGTGGGTGTGCTCCCATCTGGGGATCTGTGTCAGTAATGATTTGCCTCCCAGTGACCCCTCGCCTGTCTTGCTGCTAATGAGCTTTGCAAATGAGAGAGTGAGCAAAGGCCCCTTTTTTACCTGGCAAGAGCAGGGACTTGTCCAGGTATTTATTTTCCTAAGGCACAATCTTGCACAGGGTCTGTTATGTGCTTGTGTTCTTTCCCCTGCAGATGATCCTCCTCCCGTGCTGTTTGCTCTGGCCGTGTTGGGGCTGGTGGTGGGCAGAGGAGCTGTGCCCAGCCCTGGTGGCAGGAGGCTACACAGTGCCACACGCTGTGCTGGCGTGACAGCAGTGGGCACAGGCGTTCCATTTTGTTCCAAACCGCAGCCCCTGTGTATCCGTGAGGCTGGACCTGGTGTATTGCCAGGGCTGGCAGTAGGCATGTGGCTCCAGGCCCTGCCAAATCTGCCACTCCGTGTCACCTTGGAGATGTCATTTAAAAGGGAAAAAAGCCTGTTTCGCAAAACAACAAATAAAAATAGCCCTTCCTGTTCAGCACATCCATTCCCCATGTGTACTCAAAATTCGTTTGCTGACTGCAGTCACAGGAATAAGGACCTGGATGCTCTGGGATGCTCTGGGATACGGCTGGTGTCCAACTGTGCCGTCAGCCAAACCATGTGGAGCTGCTGCTGTTTCCTTCTCCTCAGACCTCTTGGCAGCAGCAGGGTTGAAGCATGGGAGCTGAGGGTCATGTTTAGCCTTGAGGACTTGTGTTATCAGTGCTAATACCCCTTTCAGCAAGGCAAGAAAGTTTTCTTTTCCAGTGCCAAGGGCGATTTTCAGGGCTGTCTGTCAGCACAGAGAAATCAGTTCACTTCTGCATAGATGGAGTGGCTTTGCAAGACTGTGGAATTATATTTGTATGGTAAGAGCTTCTCCTTGGCTTTTGAGCACACCATGAGCTGGAGTCTCCCCCTACATCTCCTGTTCCTCTCCATAGCATCTGGATTAAGCACCAGACCCTTTTCCCAAACTCTGAGCTATATTTCCTGGTCAGATCTATGGATAAAGGGTGGGCTGGGAATTGGAAGGGAACGCATGCAATGTGAGTCTGATGTGGTAAACCACAAACAGCTTTTTCTTTTGCATTGCTGGGTAACAGTGGGGGATCCCTTGGCTTCCCTGGCTACATGAATCCATGCCGTGTGTGGATGAGGGGTGTGCAGAGGTGTTTGACCAGGACCTGCTGGGGCACCACGTCTCACCAGCTTTCCTCTCACCAGGGTGGGACATGCCACCCGTGCTCACCCAGACAGAGTTATTGACCGAGTTGCTTATTGACTTTGTAATCATTTTCCAACAGAGCCCCCCATCCTGTGTCACTGCCAAGGCAGATCACAAATTGAACTGCACCTAAATTGATGGGGCATTGATTAAAACTCACCGTAGTTATGGGTTCTCTGTTGCCCAAGCCAGGCAAATCAATGTCAGCAAGAACAGATCTGCTCCTTTATAAAAGCCCAGTGAACACAGGGTGAGGGCTGGCTTTCCAAGCCCATCCAGAAGCCCAAACTGACCCATCAGGAGTCAGGATTAGCACAAACTGGCTTTTTCCGTGGTCATTTCTGACTCCTGTGGGTAAGAACATAGTTGCACTCAAATGAACTTCAGTTTTCCTTCTGAAAACTCTGATCTATTGGTGGGACATCCCGATGGGAAATCCTCTGCTTCAGGGGTGTGGTACAAAAATTTATAAGCCCAGAGAAGCTGTGGCTGCCCCAGGAAGTGTCCAAGGCCAGACTGGACAGGGATTGGAGCAACCTGGGATAGTGGGAGGCATCCCTGCCCATGGCAAAGCTGATTTTTAAGGTCACCTCCAACCCAAACCATTCTGTGATTTATTGTGCTCAGTAATTGCTTCATCCACCTATTCATCCCTGCAAAGCTCTCTGTGCAGGGGCTGGTGTTGCCTCTGCTGGTGGTTGTGTGGGCCAGTACTAACTGCAAAGTTTGCTGATTCCCCTGGCTCTCCTGAGCAGGGACACATGACGTGTTTTCACGGTGGCTCACAAAGCTTTCCGTCCCTGGAGAGCTCTGTGCTGCAGCACAGCAGCAGACTGGAGAGCCGGCTCTGCTCCGAACAGGGATGGATGTGTAGAGACAGGAGTGCTTTCTTTTGCAAATACCATGCTGAGCTATTTGCCTGCTGTAATTAATGAGTATTAGGATGCATAATTATGAACTGAAAGGAAACATGTTTCGTGGTGGTTAAGAGCCAAAACTGGATGAATATCCCAAGGGTGGCCTCAAGCAAGAGTTGGACGAAGGGAGGGAGAGCTTTTGTGACCCACTAACCCAGTCACAGGGAAAGAACCATCTTCTTCCTCTGTGGGCTGGAGAAGGTACTGAGCTCAGCTGGTGGATCTGTGCCAAGGCAAGAATTCCAAGTGACAGCGCAGAAAAGCCGTGACTGATCTTCTGGCTTTGGTCCTGTAGCTCCTGCTGCCTTGCAGTTCCATCCAGTTGCTTTCAGCACCCTGGAAGATCCCTCAGGATCTCAAGAGGGAACTGGAGCAGAGCCCTGAGCCCCGCTGTCCCTGTGCATGTGGGGAGAGCAGCAGGGAGGCGGATGTGATACCGTGAAATAGAGATGCTGTTTGCAGCCAGCCCTCTCCGTGTCCTCCAGGGAGATCCTCTCTGCCCATTTGCACAGCTCTGCTCTTACAGCGGGGCTGGCAGACAAGGAGACCATGGGAGATAAGAGTTGTATCTGCAGATTCACAGACACTCTCATCGTGGTGCTGTTTCCCAGGCAGCTCCAGGGCGGTGAAAAGCACAGATTGTTCTCAGTGTCCTATCCTCCTTCGTTATTCTGTACGTGCATCTGGAAAGCCTCCTGCTCCCATGTCTTCTGCTGCTTCCTGCTACTAATTCCAGAGCTCTGTCTCTGGGACCCTGCCTGCTCTGCAAAGATGGACAGCATCCTATTCCAGAGCCCTTTGCTGCCAAGATCCTTTGGATGGAAAAGCCTGGTGTCTTCCCTCCTCACCTTACCTGGTGTCCCCAAGGGTGGTGCTGATGTTTGCAAGCTTCAGAGCTGAGGGCATGGGAGGCAGTGAGGGGTCTGAGAGACAACTGGCACAGAGATCAGCACATCCCAGTTGCTGCAGACAGGGCAGAAGCAGTTTTGATGCTGCTGCTGTGGGGCAGTGGCACAGGGTTTCTAGGAGGTGGAGAGAAAGATGGGGAAGAACCTTATAGCAGTGCAGGACAAGTGCGATGGTTTTGAACTGAAGCAAGGGAGGTTTAGATTAGATATTAGGAAGAAATCCTTCCCTGTGAGGGTGGGGAGGCCCTGGCACAGGGTGCCCAGAGAAGCTGTGGCTGCCCCATCCCTGGCAGTGTCCAAGGCCAGGTTGGACAGGGCTTGGAGTAGCCTGGGATAGTGGGAGGTGTCCCTACACGTGGCAGTAGGGTTGGAACTGGATGGTCTTGAGAGCTCTCTTCCAACCCAAACATTCTAGGATTCTGTGATGGCTCAGGGTGGGCCAGGACTCCCTAAAGCCCCTTTCTGCTGTCCCTGTTTGCTTCTTAAGTAGCCAAGAGTGAGCGAGGCTTGGCAGCCCATCTCCCATCAGGACCCTGCCGGTGTCAGTGAGTGCAGGGTCCAGGGTCTCCTGAACTTTTATTAATATGTACAGCAATTTGCTCACATGGAAAATTGATTCTGTTTTTTAAGCACGAAGTATAGTGGTTTTATAACCTTTCTTCTGCTTGACAGAGGCCATTTATAACCTGCCTCATCACTACCTGTGCCATCTCCAGTCTAACTCATCTTCAAGAAATTCCATAATGCATTTTTAATTGTGACCTGCTCCTAGACAAGATTTATTTATTTTTTCAAGGACTGGCCTTTTTTGTTGTTATGTGTGTGTGTGTGTTTGAAAAGGAATAAATAATGGAAGTGGAAGTGTGCTTTCATCTGGGTGACAGTTTTTCAATGGCATTTGCCACCTGCTGGCTTTTATCTTTTGGGGCCAGGAAAACAATCTGGGGAACTGGAATTGGAAATTAGAGCCATGGTTCCCTCGGCTGTGGAAAACTGATGAGCCTGGGCTGCCCTCCTGGCTGCCCCCAGATCTGCCTCTGCCATGGGCTGGTCCTGCATCACAGCAGGCATCAAGACCCTTTTGGACATGATGCCCAGGCCATGCTTGCTGACCTGCCTGGCATGGGTTGAGATGGATTTCTGGGTCATTCCCAAGCACTGAGATGGTTCTCGGGGTCATGCCCAAGCACTGAGCTGGTTCTCTGGGCTGGTCCCAGGTGTTGAGGTGTTTATTCTGGGTTGCGCTGGTTTTGTTTGCATTTCGGAGGTAGCAAACGCGGAGGGTTGTCTCGCTTTGCCCCACACTTGCTTGAGGCTTTATTGCCATGTAGTTTTGCTGCCTCAAGGATTTCACCCTCTTCCAGAGGGAGGATGAGGTGGGAGACTTTGGCAGCAGACAAAATCCTTGCCAATGGCCCTTGCCCCTTTCCCAAAGGCTGTGCGAGGTGGTGCAGGGTGACCCCATCCATCACTCAGGGCAAACTCATCTTCTTCAGATGGAAAAGGAGTTCACCAGCACTAGCTCTGGGATGGGCTGTGTCCTGGGAGGGCACCGAGTGGACAGGGCCTCCAGGGTGGAGGAGGACGCACAGGTGACCTTTCCATATGTCCTCTCTCACTGTAGTGCCCCGAGGACCTGCGGCCTATGAAGGATGGCACCGGTTGCTACGACTTCTCCAAAGGGATTGACTGCTCCGATGGCTTCAACGGTGGCTGTGAGCAGCTGTGCCTGCAGCAGACCCTCCCTCTGCCCCACGACCCCTCGTCCAGCACCATCTTCATGTTCTGTGGGTGAGTCCCCTCCAATGCTCTTCAGTGAGCAGAAAAACAGCCCCTGCCCTTCTCCATCCCTGCCACCTCCTGTGCCACCCATCCCAACCCAGCCAGGAGCTGCGTGTCCAAGAAAAAAGGCTGTTGACAAAGCTGGCTTCCAGCAGGGAATAGGGGCACCTGGTTTGCCCGAGGGAAGTGTGAGGAGCAGTGCGAGCAGATGTACCTTCCTTCTCTCCCCCACTGTGTGATCAGTACAGTTTGATCTGTGACTCACTGTGAAGGGACCCAAAAATTGTACATTGTGTGTTGGAGGGGAAGGTGTAGGATTTGTTTAAAAAATACTACTTTTAAAATTTACTTTTTTCCCTCCTCTGTGCCTCTCTTAAAAATAGAGTTTCATCCCAGATTTTGGCCAGGATCTTACAATTCTACACAATTTAGCATTTTCTCTCAGGAAAATCTCCCTGGCTGCAGTGTGCTCTGAAAGGAGTCAGTGATTATCTGGCTTTATGCTGCACAGCTGCAGCCATCCATTGCCTGCCCCAGCCCCACGGCTGGTTCACAGTCACACTCAGGGACCTACTCCATGTCCCAGTGTGACAGATTAGGATGAGGAACAGGAAAAAAAGTCCTTTTGGAAAGAAAATGCCCACAAGCAAGAAGGGGAGTGAATTCCTAGCAGTAACTCCAAGGAGCATCCATCAAGTCCTGATGCCTGCAGGTGCAGCAAAGACCTCATGCAGCTCTGGCTGCTGCTGGTCCCTGGGAAGAGCAGCCCAGGGAGCTCTGCCTGTGTCAGCTTCTCCTTTATTTATCCCTTTTTTGCTGGTTTGTTGTTTTTTCCCCCCACTACCTTCTTTTTTTATTATTGTTTAGCAGCATGGAGTGACTGAGTCACCAAAACAGAGCATGTTTTCTGCTCTGTGCCTGCAGCAGGGGTTGGAAATTCATGTGGGCACAGCACCTTTTGTGGGGAGGGTCTAGAAACTCTTGGGACATTCCATGGTCTCATGGTCCCACACCCACATGAATCTGCATTTCAGCCTTGCATCCCCAACGACAGAGACTGTTCCCCCCCCTCCTTTTTTTTTTTTTCCCCTTCTTTTTTAATAATCCCTTTTCAAGGCTCAGCTGCGCTTTGGAAACAGGCAAGGAAAAGTGTGACAGACGGGTGGGAGTTTTACTTGCAGTAAGATGCAGTAGAGGAAGGGGAGAGGGAAGCGAGCCTGGGTGGAGGTGGGGCTGTGGGGAGGAAGGAGCAGGCAGGGAACAGAGGTTCCCTGTAAGTCCCAGTAAGCTGGGAGCTGAGGAAAAGGCTGGTGGAAGAGGAGGAGAGGCAGGATGGCACATTTACAAAAGATTCCACCGAAGTCTCCAGTGTCTGTAGTTAAATCACATCCCTGCTGCCTGCCTCAGTTTCTCTTCCTGTCTGCTGAAGATGAACATGTAAACCTTACCCAGAATAGGCTTGGAAGTGGGATCAAAGAGCAGAGGAGCAGCCAGACTGGAGCTGCTTCCTTGCAGGAGGGTATTTCTGGGTGGAAGAAGGGGCAGGAGCTTGATTTTGCTTTGCTGTGGCCTGGGGAATGTTTGTACCTGAGCAGCAGACACACAGTGGGCTCAGCTCTGCTCTCCAGCTCGGGGGGAGCTCCAGGCAGGACAACATGGAATCATGGAATGGTTTAGGTTGGAAGGGACCCAAAGGCTTCTCTTGTTCCACTGCCCTCCCATGGGCAGGGACACCTTCTACCAGAGCAGGGTGCTCCAAGCCCCACCCAACCTCAGTGCAGGCAGATGAACTGTGCTGCTACAGGAGGGAGGGGAGCTGGGAGCCAAACCCCCATTCACGGATCACCCAACCCAGCCAGGGCAGAGGATTCGGGCTCTGTGACCCTTCATGTGTCCGAACAACTGCTGCAGGTGTTGGTGGTGCTTGGCTGGGGTCGTGGGGTGGGTTGCTCTATGCCTGGCGCATCTCACGTGGCCTGTGGTGCCCCACAGGTGTGTGGAGGAGTACAAGCTGGCCCCAGATGGGAAGTCGTGCCTGATTCTGTCTGACATCTGCGAGGGCCCCAAGTGCCTGAAGTCGGATGCCAAGTTCAATGAGACCCTTTTTGGGGAGATGCTGCATGGCTACAACAACAGGAGCCAGCATGTCAACCAAGGGCAGGTGTTTCAGATGACCTTCAGGTATGTCCTGGTTCTGCTCCTGGTTCTGGGAATATCCAGGTGATGAGATGGGACCAAGATCCAGTGGTACAGGGCCAGCATCTCTGATTTGCTCATGAGGGAAAGAGAGCAAGAGGACAACGAGCATCCATGGCTTTCCTACCTGCTTGTCCTTCCCTCTGGCAGCAGCACAGAACCCTCCTGGGCCAGTGTGTGTTTTGTCACATGAGATACATCTAGCTGTGCTCTGTGGGTCTTTCTCAGGAGTGTTGCCTCATCTCTTTCTCAACACTGATGTCTTTCGTCTCCGTGATATCCTGCAGCAATGAGTCGTTTGATTGTGTGCAGTGTGAAAGAGCATTTCCTTTAGTTGTCAGCCTGTGCCATCTGGTTTTACCCAGTGCCCCCATTACAGCACTGGGAGGAGCTGTGGATATGGCATGATAAATAAAGTAAATGAGCTGAAGGTAAATGCCTTCACCTTTCAGGGCTCCCAGAGGAGCGCTTGCTGAATTCAGGGCTGGGAAATGTGTCACTTAGTTATTCTTCTTCAGGTCTTCTGAATGCAGCTGTGTTTTGATCAGGTGTAAGCCAGGGTGGGTGTGTGAGTTTCGAAGCAGCAGCACTAATCACAGTCAGGAGAGGATCCAGCCCACATCCTATCCAGACATAGCTCTTCCCTGCCCAGCATCCGTTTCTTTCCTGTTCAGGCACCAAGACTTCATTACTGCCTCTGATTTTAGCTGGAGCTGTGGGTCCTCATCCCTGCTGCCCACAGAGTTTTTCCAGGTGTTTTTGCCCAGCTGATTACAAAGCTTCCCTGGCTGTGGATTCAAGCTGAGCTCTGGCCTTCTGCTCTCTTGATGACAGAGACATTACAGGCTCCATTAGCACAGAGGTACTGCGAAAGCCGCAGCCAGCGGAGCACTTGGAGCCAGCAGAGCTGCAGCTTTTGCTGGAAGTTGCTGGAGAACTGGCAGGACACAAAGGCAGTTTTCCCAGGAAAACTCTTCTTTGCTTTCTGCCTCACATTACAGTTGTCACTGAGTCCATCAGAGCAGAGCCAGGGCTGCAGGGATGAAGTTTTCCATGAGCTGGTGGGTCTAAGGGATGCTTTGTTGCTTCCAGGTAGCAAATGTATCCCCTGTCCTCAGGGCTAAATTTCATCTGGAAAGCACATCTGGAAACCAGTGGGACTGGTTTATCCTGGGACACGTGGCTTCTTCAAGTCTTTCCCTCTGAGGGCATCCTGAGGATGGCAGGTTTGGGCAGTCCAGAGCTGGACCAGGAGCAGTTCCTGCTGGGGTTGCCCTTGGAATAAAACACCTGAGGTGTGGGGATGGCATCTTCCAGGGGCCCAAAAGCACTCCCTAGGGCTCTGCCTGACAGGTTTTGTGGTTAAAGAAAAGGCTGTTCGTCCTTCTTCCCAGGGCTGGCACCGCTCCTGCTGTGCTGGCCGGGGTGCACAGCGGGGAGACGCTTTTCCCACTGAAGGGCTGTGCAGTGGCAGCCGAGTTCTTTGCACAACCTGCTGTCCCAAATGGGTTTCAGTCTCTTTAGTCCCAGCTGTAACAGCTGTGAGGGGCAGGAGAAAGCAGGTCTGAAACAAGAGCAACCTGCGAGTGCCCACGTGGTGCAGGCTGTAGCGTGCAATGAAGTGGCTCTGCAGAGCTTGGAGCCTGGAGGGAGGCGGCACATCTTGCTCCAGAAATGCTTCCGGCAGCCTGGAAGGTCAGCACAGCTGCCCTTTTCCCATCTGAGTGTAGGCTGTCAGCTCCGAAAGCACCAGGCAGTGATGAGAAGGGCTCAGTTCCCTGCGTGGCCAGGCTGCCAGGAGTGTCAGTGGGTTACGGTGTGGAAGCACCATTACATCATCTCTTAACAAGGGAAGAGAAGGAGGTTAATGGAGAAGAAATTATTAACTAAAAGATGCAATTTGCCTCTGATTTTCATAGATATTCAAGAACCTCTCTGAGCATTAAGACACCAGCTGTTAGAGAAGCCCTTAATTTGGTGCATTTGAAACATAGCAGGAAGCTGCCTAATACTAGGGATTAAAAGCCTGTTTCTGTGAAGTAGGAGCAAGAACCTGCTATCAGAACAAGGGGCTGAGTATTTTAGAGGGATTTATAACTGCTGGGATCCTTTAGCTATGCAGATGTGACAATCTTTTGAATGGTGTCTGCTTCCCATGTCACCACATCTTCAGTGTCTTTAATAAATAGGATATTCTCAATCTGCCAGGCATGTCAGCATGGGGCTGGGAGGGAGCCTTTGTGCTGGGAAAAGCTGCCTTGCACACCCTGGCCTGGGTAACACTTCCCAGTTACTGCAGAATTTCCATCTCCTGGGGGTCAAGGAGGTCTCTTTGCTTCCTAAGGGGCTGCGGCACTGATAAATTAGTCTCTGCCCTTCTGGTGGCTGCAGAATGGGCCAGGTTGGAAGGAACCACTTTGGGTCATCTGGTCCAATTAGAGCACATGACACAGGATTGCATCCAGGCAGTTCTTGAAATATCCAGTGAGGGAGACTCCACATCCTCTCTGGGCAATCTGTTCCAGTGCTTGGTCACTGGACAGTGAAAGAAGTTCTTCCTCATGTTCAGATGGAACTTGCTGGACATCAGTTTCTGCCCGTTGCCTATTCTCCCATTGCTGGGTACCACTGAGTAGAGCCTGGTCCATCCTCTTGGTGCTCTCCTGGCCTCCTGCTCAGCACTTCAGTGGATGTATCAGGTATAGCAATGATGGCTTTATTGTACCTGACCAGCCCTTCCAGCTGGGAATGTGCAGTGGGTACCTTCAGGATGCAGAGCACAGATGGATGTGAAGATGCAGCACAGTCGCACAGCTTGGAAAGTCCCAGACCTCAGACCAATGTGTGGTTCTGGTCAGTGCTGCTTCAGATTCTGGTTTTCCCCTTTAGTAGATGACATTTTATCCAAGGGTCCCAGGCTTTTATGCAAGGACTTCAGCTGTGTGACTGAGGAGATGGTAACACCCAGGGGATGGGTGGAGGAAGCAGATACTGGCTGCTGAGACCAGTGTACCTCAGCAGGGCTGGGCAGCAGCCATACTGGTTCCTGCTGTGTGCTCCATATGTGCTCCATGTATTCCCCAGCACTGATGGAGCACCTTGTTATGTTGTCTAGAGCCTCTCCCTGCTCACATGGCCCTTCGTGCTGGTGCCAAGGACCCTTTTCCCCATCCATCAGTGACAGCGAAGCCACAGCCCAGCAGGATGTGAGCATCACAGCATCCCTGCAGCTCTACTCCTGCCGTCAGGAGTTCGGAGCTCTGTGGGCAGCTTCTTCTGTGCTGAGGTGGCTCAATAACCACTAATTATTTCTGTGGAGGCTGGGGGCCTCGACTGCTCTGTTGGACATGGCAGCATCAGGGTTCCTGCTCAGAGGAGTGCACCATGGCATCGCTGCAACCAGTAAGGCTGCTGCCTTACTGCAAGGATTTAAACCAAAGCACTCCTCCAGTGATGCTTCTCCTATGCAGTCCCTCATGGGCACTTTGGGAGGGGACTGAAGAGGGATCTTCCATCACTCACGAGAAGCCTCTCTTGGTCCTTCCACTACTGAGCCAAAAGCACGTTCAGAGCCGTCTTCTTCTGGGCACCCCTCTCCTTTCTCTAAAAAAGGTTCTTCCCATTGGCAAAATGCTCAGTGGGTTTAATAAGTAGATGGGATTGGAGATGATCTATTCCAGCCACAGCTCCTGGTCTAGCTGGGAGGCTCCAGCAATGGATGCAGCTCACTAAAGACTAGATTAGAGTGATTTTCCCCCGTTGCCTCATGGTGGGGCAGAACCTGAACTCTCTGCCGTTCCCAAATCACTGAGGAATTATTTTCCAAATGGGTTGTTTGTTCGTTCTTTATCTGGTTTTGTGCCATCTCTTTGCCATGAGGGAATAGATATTTTTGTTTAAGAGCTGTTTGCAGTTTCAGACTGTTGCTTTTATGCTATTAATATGGAGAAATCCCAAAATACTGCCTGTGGAGCCAGCTTTACTTGCTGGATTATTGCTGCATGACAAACGGGATGTCAGGGCAGTGCATGGCAGAGCATTCCCTGGGAGCAACTGTCTGCCCTTACCAGAGTCCCTTCTCTTCCCTACCTCCAGCTCTGCCTCTCATCCAGGCTGTTGCTCCAGCTTGGCAAAGCCCCAGGACACAGGAACACCCACACAGCTCCAATTTTATTCCTCCCAGCAGAGATGCAGCGAGTCCGGAGAGTTCCGAGGTGCTGAGGGCAGATAAGGAGCCAGAATGGTTTGGTGGCTGGAGGGAGGGAGAGCATTCATGTTGGTGCTCCCTCCCTGCTAAGTACCGAGTGGTTTCCCTTCTCCACATCCAGGGAGGATGGCTTCGGAGGATCTAGGGCTGCTGTGCTGTGCCATGCCGAGCACCTTGCTGCAAATTGGAATCACCCTTCCCTCTGCAACATAGCCCTTGGAGGATGCTGTTCCCCGCATTCCCACTTACAAAACAGGGCTGCTGCTTCTTTCCAGCCTTGGGGAAGGGCAGGGGCAGGTTAGAGGTGGTGCTGAGGGCAGCCTGAGGTGTCGGGGGTGCTACAGGGAGGTATGGGCACTGCCCCAGCTGCTTCCAGTAGGCTCTGCCTCCACACAGCTCCGCTCATGCTGTCAGGCCATGGAGCTGATGTGGGCAATTGTCATCATAGTGATGGGGAGATTGGCAAGTTAATTTTAAAATCTGTCTCTTCTTCCCCTCGATGTTTCTCAGCCCTTAATAAACTAGCAGGGTGAGCTAGCAGCTCAGTGCCATCTTTGCCAGGGCTGTTTTGGGAAACATCTCCACCCATCCATTGTTTACCTGGTGCCCTCCCACCTGTGAGTGCTGCCAGGGACTGGGCTGGGGATTTGGCTGAATGCAGCATCGCATCTGGGTGTGAAGCTGGAGGGGCTTTGCTGGTGTCCCTGGCTTGGGGCTCACGGGCCAGCCCTGGCAGGGAGATCCTGCTTCCTCCTCAGCAACACAAAGGTACTGTCTGTAGGTGGTTAAATTAATGCACTTGTTTTTTCCCCGATTTTTCTCCCTCTCTTTGAAACCTCCAAGCACAGAAGTTATAATTGTGCTGTTTATTGTTCCCGTGCCAGCGAGCTCGGCACCAGCCAGTGCACCAGTGCCTTGTTTACCTATTACCCTTCAGGCCGGGATTATGGATGGATCTCTTTTCCAGTGGCTGCCTTCCATTTCATTCATCTTTTTATTGTTTGTTGCTGCAGTTCTATTACCTGTTCACAACTTTGAGGCCTCAGACATGCTAGTTGGAAACAATGATGTCTTTCCAAGGTGGGCTAATGCCTCATGCCGTGGTCCTGAGTAGCAGCTAAGGGGCTGTTAGGAGTTTAGCAGCTCTGTGGAGGTGGGATCTGCTGTGGGATGTTTCAGAGCCCACAGCAGGCTGCACACAGACACACAGCACATCTTCACTGAGCCAGGCTCAGCAGTGAAGTTTTTTCCAATCCAGTGTATAAATGACTAATGCAATTAGCACAGCATTCCATCAGTTAGGTCACTGTTACATCCCATTCCATTTCAGAGTTCTCACCCCACCAAAAAGGATGACAGATTTTGCGGCTTTGAGCTGGTGTTGCCCAGTCTGCAGCCATGTGCTTCTGCAGCAGGTTGGAAGCATTTTTTATTCTAGGAAAACAAAAGCAGGTGTAGTGTCAGACAATGCAGGGGTCCAGGGTGGAAGAGATGCTTTGCAACAGAGGTTCTCAGAGTGGTTCTGCACCAGGTGCAGGTAGGATTTAGGGAATGAGCCTTCACATCCTTGGTGAACATGAACATGGCTATAACAACCACCTCCCGCTCCTGCTGCCCCATACCAGCTCCGGATGCACCTCCGGGCTGCTACATTTCATTCCTGGCTGTGCAAGTAGTGGGATAACCTCACACAGAGTCAGTCTCTGCTGTTTGGTCATTGTCTGTGAGAACCCCACTGCTCCCAGCATGTGCCTCAGCCCTAGGGAGAAGGAGGAAGAGGAAGAGGGATGGGCATGGTGGAAGCTGCCACTGCCCAGAGCCCAAAACCAGTGTACATCCATGATCATGAGATTTACATTAGCAAGAAGTTCGTCAGTCAGAGGGTGGAGAGGCCCTGGCACAGGTTGCCCAGAGCAGCTGTGGCTGTCCTATTCCTGGAAGTGTCTGGGGCCAGGTTGGACGGGGCTTGGAGCAGCCTGGGATAGCAGAAGGTGTCCCTGCCCATGGCGGGAGGTGGAAGGCTCTTGCAGACACCAGCACAGTCCAGAGCCGAAGCACTGCCGTCAGAGACAGTGCCAGCACCCACTGGAGCAGATGGAATGTCAGCCATGGGCTTTTGCTGGCTCAGGGACCAGAACTTTCCTTTCCCTGCCAGTGGAGCTACTACCCCCGCAGTGAGGGATGCCAGGGAGCTGTTCCTCCCCCCGCACCCCTGCTCCCCGCTCCCCCAACCCCAGCAGTACCGGTGCCTGCGCAGATGTTTGTATTCTCTGCAGCTGATGAAAATATTCATTATCTTGTTAGTGGCTGCTGTGGTGGGGGAAGTGCAGATTTGCATTCCCACAGCTGATCCCGCAGTGCATGCGGAGCTGCCGCACACAGCACTAATTGGGCAATGCGGGGCTGTGCCCTGGCCAGGAGCTGGCCCTCCTGCCCTGCCCACTGCCACACTGCCAGACCCAGAAGGATGGCAGGAAACAATGCCAGCACCATGCAGGTGCAGCATGGAGGACAGGAGGAAGATGGGAGAGGGATGTGGAGGAAGGCAGAGGGCACTGAGGCTTGGTCTGTGTGTTAGCTGGGTATGGAGGCAGTGAGGAGCAGTGCTGGTCCCTGGGCAGGGGGGAGCAGGCAGGGGGATCCCAGTCTGGGAATGCTGCTGAGGTGTCTGTGTGTCTGGAAGGGTTGTGTCTCCTGCTTCTGGAAGCTTCTTGTGGGATGGGAGGTTCAGGGTCTGGGAGAATACTCAACCCATCGGAAGGTGGGCTGGGACATGGGCTCTTCCTGCAAAGAGCCTGCCCTGCCATGGTCAGCCTGTGGCCCTCAGGGGACATGCATGTCCCCTGAGCCATGACCCCATACAGCTGTCAGGGGGTTCCCTGAGGTCTTCTGAGTCCACCTTGTGAAAAGTTGATGGTGACACCCATAAGGGTTTGGGAGAGAGCCCAGCAGTGTGCCCAGGTGACCCAGAAGACCAGTGGCATCTTGGCTTGTACCAGCAATAGTGTGGGCAGCAGACCAGGGCAGTGATTGTCCCTCTGTACTCGGTATTGGTGAGGAGCACCTCAAATCCTGGGGTCAGTTCTGGGCCTCTCACAAGGAGGACATTGAGGGGCTGGAGTGCGTCCAGAGATGGGAATGGAACTGGGGAAGGTTCTGGAGCACAAGTCCATGCGGAGCAGCTGAGGAAGCTGGGGGTGTTTAGCCTGGAGAAAAGGAGGTTCAAGGGGAGACACTGAGAGGTTGGTCTCTTCTCCCAGGTGACAAGCAGTAGGACAAGATGAAACAGTCTCAGGTTGCCCTAGATGATGTTTATACTGGATATTTGAAAAATTTCTTCATCAAAAGTGGTGTCAAACCCTGGCACTGACTGCTCAGGTCAGCGGCGAAGTTATACAATCCTTGGAGGGTTTCAAAAGGCGTGTGGATGCCGCACCAGGGGACATGGTGGCCTTGGCAGTTCTGGGTTAATGGTTTGACTCAGTTGTCTTAAAGGTCTTCTCCAACCTAAATAATTCCATGATTCTATGGATGGGAGAGGAGGGATGAGACATTGGCACTGGGTACTTGCAGAACCAAGAGCTGGGCTCTGCTCCCCTCCTGGGTTTGGCAGAGATGTGGACATCCATGTGCTACCCTCTCCTTGTCTCCGCTCCCTTCATGGTGCCTGGCACTGCCATCACTTTCCCAAGCTCCCATGGCACCCAGGAGTTTTCCCCTTTACCTGTGCTGTGGTGAGCAGTCCATGGGATGGCCTTGCTGACCTGCTGGCCTTTCCCATCTCTGACTTTTATGATATTAATTATAGCTGGTGTAACTGCACGGTTAATCTGCATTATTAAGAGATGCGGTGGAGATTGGTTTTATAATAACAGCTCAGATTTATGGAGTACCTTTCATCCCAGGGGGTCCTTACTGGCTTTATAGCCTTGCAGAGATGAATTGCTGCTTCTTCCTTCCTCGTCTCACAAGGGCTGCAGCTGCTGCTGGGCCATGGGAGCTCTGCACCCACTTGGGACACATGAAAATAAGGGTTATATTCAGCTGAAAAGCAAGAGGAGAATGAGACAGGAGGGTTTGAAGTGGTAAATTGTGATCACACAACTTTAGGACATGAAAGTAGCATTTTTCCATTGTTGTATGGGCACTGTGCTGGTTCTCATTAGCTGGGCTGTGGGTTTGTGCTGCTCACGCCACGGGGCCGCTTCTGTGCCACCTCCAGGGACAAGGCTGACATTTAGCAGTCCGTCACTGCTCCTCCTTGCTTGTGCAAGCACTGATTGGTGGAGATTCCCCATCCAAGGACTAAATCAGCTTGACATTGACTTAGCAATGTGAATCCTTGCTCCAGGCAGTGCAGTCAGGAACAGTCACCAGCGTGGGGATATCTTAGTGCTCCACAGCTACACCAGCTGTTGAGCCATACCTGCTTCCGAGGTAGCAGCAGGGCTTGGATGGCAGTTCGCGGTGCAGTAGAAAATCTTATCTTCCTCTTTCCCATCCCAAGTGTTCTCTCCAGAGGTGGAGGATTTGCTGGTCTGCCTGTTGCAGTGTAGCTCGTGCCTGCCTAAACCTGAAAGCAAATGCTGGGCTTGGGCTTGGGCCCTGTCAGTTGTACCCAGTGTCTCAAAAGTGGTGGACAAGCCATGCTGGGAGCCCTCCTGTCCCCTGTGGCATAATCCAGATGCCCTAAATCTTCCACTGAACCTGGTTCCTGGGCAGTGTGACCTGGTCTGGATGCTGGTGGCTCTGTGCAGAGGAAAGCTGGAGTAGGTGGTGGGGACAGGCTGAGCATCCCTCGCCCCCCTCCCTGTGCCCCAGCAGTGCTCTTTGCTGTCCTGCTCTCCCCTGGGCTGCAGGAGGAGTCTCCCATGGGCTGCTGCCTTCAATAACAATGCGCTGGAGATGAAACTTGAGGTGTTTGTGCCGGTTCATTTCTCCCCCAGCATGGGCTGAAGGAGCCCAGCACAGGCAGAACAGCCTGCGTGCCTGGCCTCAGCTTTCCAGGGAATGCTGCCACTCATTGTCTGTGCCCATGGGTAGCAGGCAAACATCTGGAAAGTGTAGCAACACTGCCACTTGTCATCTGGCAACCGAGCTGCGACAGCCGCAGAGCTGGGAGGAGGGAAGAACGTGGGAAGTGCTCCGGGCACCTTGCTGAGCCCTGAACTGGGGCTTGGCCCCTGGCATCACAGTTCCCTGGGAGGGTGGCAGGCGTGAGGTCACTGCAGATGCTGTCACCCTGCCCCGCGCATTGTTTTGTGGTTCTGTCATTAACGTCACACACAGAAACAACTCTGCAGCTGCAGCTACAAATCCCAGCTAATTCTCCATATGCTGTGGCTGCCTGACAGTGCTGCTGCTTATGGAAATGGCCCCTGCCTGGCCCCTGCCTGGCCCTGTCTCCTGGGGACACCAGGCTGGCGATGGTCTGTACTGGTAGAGCCATGGGCTGGCCAAACATCCTGCATGGGCACCACAGGCAGGCACTAGGGTCATCCCAGGCTAGGGATGGTGGCACAGGGATGCTGGCACAGCTGGAGCCCACACTGGTGTTCGGGAGGTCTGGTGTGGAGGGGAAGTGGGAGCATTAACTGCACTGAAATGACATTGTTGGAGTGCCAGCATATGAAATGTGTGGTGGTATTGCAGCCCTGCCACTGCCTGTGGCTGTTTTTCTTCTGCTTCTAATGACTAATAGAGAGAAGACAAAACAATTTCTATTAGTTTCTCCCACGCTGCAGTGGGTTTCTTATTTTCCAAACCTCATTAGAGTTTGTAATACCATGGTGGTAGTCAAGAGCAGTCCGAGTCACCCTGGGGGGAGAGAAGAACCAAAGAGATATGATGTGCAGCCCTGTATTAGCACTGCTCCTGGCTCATTTCCAAGGTCCCTCCTGATTCTTTCTAATGCCTTATCTTCATCTTAAAGGTTAAAAATGAAGCTTAGGAGAGGGGAAAAAAAAGAAATGTTTAAGATCTCAAATTGTTAAAGAGAATGGATGTGTGTGCTGAGTGGAGAGCTGGGTCTGCATTTACATTGGAAAGGCAAATATTAATATTAAAGGCTGTGCTTGTGCTTCCCAGGGGACCGCAGCTGGGGTCTAGGTTTCCCTGGAACACTGGGGCTGCTGGTGCACAGAGAAGCCATTGGCTGCAGGAGGCCATGCTCAAATCCCAGGGGAACTGGATGCTAGTCAGGCACCAGCCTCCTTGGGAAGCCCCAGTGGGGAGTCCTGGCTCCTCTGGAGCCAGTGGGAGTTTTGCATTTGTTGCCTCATTACAAGCAATGCCAAGGAAAGCACCAGGCGTGGAGCTGCTGGAGCAGCACTTGGGAAAGGATCAGAAACAGCACCCAAACAACCCACGGGAGAGGATCCGCAGCCTTGACTCAGCTCAGCGCTGGAATCAGCACCCACAGGACGTGTCCAGCCTGGCTCCGGCTCTCTCAGCATGGACAAATCACTCTCATAGGGAAACCATGCCCAGGTCATCTTGCAGTGGCCACAGCCTGGTGGGCAGGAGCTCCATGAGCTGCTCCAGGAGGTCTGTCTATTGTCTTCTCTATCAAATCATGAAAGGGCTGGAAGTTGCTGCACTTATGGAAGCTGACAAGGTCAGAGCCTTTGGCTGTCAGTGATGGCAAAGCTAATGGAGGCAGACACCTTGGAGAGCAGATACATGGAGCAAGACATGGATCCTCCTGGCAGCAGCTCCAGCCTTTTGCAGATGGGTGGATTTCTCTCCATCCACACAGGTGCTGGGCATTCCCCAGAACTCCCTTTCAGGAGGGATGGCACATGGCCCAGATGTGTCATGGTGGTCCTGCCACTAGGTTCTAGGCTCAGCACCACAAGGCTACTGAACCACTGTGAGGGTGGGGAGGCCGTGGGACAGGTTGCCCAGGGAAGCTGTGGCTGCCCTGGATCCCTGGGAGTGTCCAAGGCCAGGTTGGACAGGGCTTGGAGAAACCTGGGACAGAGGAAGGTGTCCCTGCCCATGGCAGGGGCTGGAACATGATGCTTTGAAGTTCATTCCAACCCTGCTGGAATTGCGAATCTGTGTTCCTATGGTTCTTTTCCTTTTTTCCAGCCACGGCTGTCTCTTGATTGACTGTTGCTCACAGCCTCTCCATCTCTCACCTCAGAGCCAATTCCTTTGTGTTTCCTTTAGGAATGGCTTTGGGAGAGGATGTGCTTTTTCTCCACGATGGTGAATCGTGAACCTCATGTTCGCTCTCAGTGCCACAGTGGGGGGCACCTCTGGCTGAATTTCCTTCGGTGCTCGATGGCGCTACTGGGACTGTGTGGCCCAGAGGAGGGCTATAGTGCATGCGGGATGATTGGAAATGGTCTGTGGGAAAATCGGGTTCAGTGTTGGCAGAGCACAAAGCTGATGGGAACGGGCACAGGAGCTCCCAGCACCATGGAGGGTTTGGGGGCTCAGTCTGGAGGTGTGTGGAGGGGATGGTGCTGAGCAACAGCCATGCAGGCACCTCACTCAGCCCAGGAGCACTGGGGCTTCCGTAGGCACTGTAGCCCCAGCGATGGCGTAATTTACCTCCTGAAACACCTCAATTTAAATGCTAATTCTCCCTGAACCAGAGGGTAAGGCAGCTGTTGGATATTGTCAGGCTGTTTATTGCTGGAACATGCTGGGGACGTGGAGGGATGAGCAACACAGGGACAGTTCCTTCCCACAGCATGGGGGGCTGGTGGAGGGATGCTGTTGGTGCTCTCCTTTCTCCCTGCAGCCTGGCCCAACCACACTTCATTGCAAACAGCGGTTCAGGCTGAGAGCTGGGGAGCTGAAGGGGCTCCACAACCTGGTAAAACCCGACTGGTCTCTCCTTTTTTATCATGCCTTGCTCTACAGGAGTGGGGCCTCACTGAAATTAATGCTCAGTAAATTTTGAGTGCTGCTTCAGAGGGTTTGCATTAAACCTTTATAATTCAACAGTGTCTGAGGTCATGGAGACATGCTGTGGGAGATTTACAGTGTGCTTACCTTCTCCTAAGTGGCTGTGGCAACAGGACACCCTCTTTGCTGCTTCCCAGTGACTCCAGATCAATTTTTTTTTGGTGATGACAAGCTAAAAGGAAGCTATTTCTCAATGTCCCCACGTCAGGCTGAGCTCTGCTGATCTTGCAGCCACCCCAGCAGGCAGCTCCTCCAAGGGAAATATGGGTGAAAAGCTGGCACTAAATAACCTCAAATCGTTTGTGTTCTCCCCAAGCCATTGTGGGACAGAAAGAAGTACAATTAATAACTAATTCTTTGCCAGAGCAGGTGTCCTCTCAGGCTTGCATAGCAGAAAGGGCAGCCCTGGCATAGGCACTTTGCTGAGCTTGCTGGAAGATAATGTGATTAATATTTGTAGCTGTGCTGGCTCAGATAAGGGTAATTAAATCTCACGTTTCAGGGCATAAGCTAATCACTTGTGGGGTCATTTTATATATAATATATATGTATTTACCCCTTCATGAATATACTTGCCCAGGTGCTGTGGTGCAGGGTGTGCATCCACTGATCCACTGTCAGTGATGGGTGGAGGCAGGAAGCCCCGTGTCAGCCGATGCTTGAAATGTGCAGTGGGAGCTTTACAGCTGCAAGAAAGGTCTTCAGAAGTGTTGGTTTGCGGAGTCCATCCTCAAGGCCATGTCCTGTGGGAGCAGAGTGTCAAGGGAGGAAGCCACAGCTGACTGAGCTAAGGAGGAGAAGCAGCTCCTTCACCCAAAGGTGTTGCTAACAGGAAAATGAAATGCATGTCAGCCACCAGCTGATCTTTCCCTGCTGCAGGCCAAAATCCCACTGCCAGCTTGACGCTGGCTTTGAGTGTCTCAGCAAGGAGACACAGTGCCCCAGGGTCAGCAGAATCGTGCCATGGAGCAGGATCTGGCAGCTGTGGCCCAACCCTGGAAAACCACAGCACTCCAGCTCTTCCCCAGTACCTGCACTGGGCTCTCCTGCTCCTCCCAAACCCCAATATGTGCTGGGATACTGGTCCTTTCTGGAGGCTTCACGTGGGCTGTATGAGCTGCTGCCAGCACTGCAGAGCACAGCGATGCAGCCCAGTGCTGCACCGTGGCTCTGCTTCGTGACCTTGGGTGTGTTATTAAAGGTCACAATCCCCCAAAACAGGGCTGGTTTGAGTGTCTGGTTTCAGGAGGACGGGAGAACAGGGGCACAGCAAGCTCTTGCTGCCTGAGCCCTGCTCCTGGTACCTGAGCAGCCACTAATTGCTGTCACCCCACCAGCACCCCGAGGTGTGGGAGCTGCTGTCAGTTGTCTGTGTCACCCCAGACAATGGGTGCACTGTAGGACTCGGCGGAGGATACACCGAGTGTTAATCAAAGCCAGGATTTTGAACGCAGTTTAATCCAGGCAACTGCCTTCCTCCTCGGCCCACCCTGCTAGTATCTGCTAAAGCCTTTGGCCATTTGACCTTTCCCAGCATCGGGCTCGTTTGTATGGAATCAGTTCCCTCCAAGGCAGGCATGTACTCTGGGTCGGATGCTGCTGGGAGAAATTGCATTTCCTTGTGTAATGACTCAGTATCTGCAGAATGCCTCGGAAGATGCTCAGATCCCCAGCAGGAGAGTGCCAGGGAGTGGATTCTGTGTGCATCAGTGCTAGAGAGAGCAGCGTGTTCACTGCTCCAGTGAGTCCTGGGCAGCTGCTCCACTGGGGAGATGCCAGGGGCAGAACAAGAGACAGAGGAGGAGG
>VYZQ01022243.1:10041-20681 GCA_013400655.1 Mystacornis crossleyi
TGGCAGTGGTAGATGTTAAAATGCCCTGGGCTGGGCTGGGTTTAGGACTGCAATTTTTATGGTAAAGTCATTACCAGTGATGAGATTTAAAGTGTCTCAGATAACTAAGCAGCAGTAAATGCACTGAAAACTTGAACACAAGATTTAACAGATTTTCCCAACCAAGGTATTTGGTCCTTATCCATTTTTAACGGGTTTTAGGCATAGAAATTTCAGTCTAACTTGATGCTTGCACTTTTGGGCATTAACATTGCTCCAAAGTGGAAACTGAAAGCTTCAGCTTTCAGAGTGGCTTGGCGTTGAAAAGGCACAGAAATAACTGCTGCCATGTTCTGTCATGCTTCGGTGAAACAGCTGTGGTCAGGGAAGGTTCCAGTGCCACTCTCCTTGATTGCACAAGATTCGCTTAAATACAAAGATTTTCTTAAATACAATCACAATTTGTTGTGTTTTTCTGCCTGGGAGCCTTCTAGAAGTCATTCTCTCAGTCTGAATTACCTGATGTGTGTCTTGGGACTTTGGGTCACGTAACGATTTCGGTGTGCGCTTCAGAATCCGGTGGGCAGTGGCTGGAGCAGAGCGCGGGGCCCAGGACGGAGGCCTGCAGGGCCGTCCTGGTGCAAGGACTCTGCCAGAGACAACCCCTCAGCACTTCTGCTTCTGGTGGGGTGGGCCTGGCTGTGATGAGAGGGAGCAAAGTTTGGGCACCCATTCCTGTTGCAGGCCTTCCCTGGGAGGCAGAACACGTGAGGCTTTGTGAGGGGACTCTCCTGTGCGGGGAATACCAGCCTTGGCCATGGGATGCGCGTACGCAGAGATGTGTTTGTGTGTGTTTGTTTAATGCAGGAGCCACCAGCACAGGAAAAAGCCATTTTCCTGGCGGTAGAGCTGACGGCATTCCTGCTCCTGCTCCGTGCCCCGTCCGCAGCAGCACATTCCCATCTCTGAGCCCCTTCACCTCCCTCCTTCCCTCGCTGCCTGACACACACGAGAGCCAGCTGAGATGAGTCATGGTCATGGAGCTGTGTTTATTAGCAGGATGTACTGAATCACCAGATTGGATGCAAGAAAAGTCTCAAATACATCTATAGATACACTGCATATGTGTGTGTATGTACTTTTGTATTCTATTTCCAGGGATTAGAGCTGAACTATTACTGGCACTAAATTAGGCAGCAAACAGATCTAGGTCTGCTTCTCTATTTTTTTTTTTTTTTCTCTGAGTAGTAATTCACATTACATCAAAGGAGTGGATTTTTAAGGAACACTTTTGATTCTTAACTTGAATTTGTAACAATTTAGATGATTTACAATGAGAGAGTCATTTGATAAGAAATGACACAAGAGTCTGAGCGTTTATATGAATACCAAACAATTGTAATGAAACCTGGAGATTGGACTTTCCCCTATCAACATTTCAGAACATTTAATTCCCTTTTTTTCGAACCGCCTTCTTCTTGGTGTACACAAATCTGTAATATTAACCTGCGTTCACCTTTGCCTGGTAGTAACAAATTGTTCCCTGTGTACCCACAACTGATGCTCCTGCGGTCAGCCTGCTTTCCTGAAGCTTGCCAGTGTGCTATTTCCACTGGCTTTTTTCGATTTGGGCATTTAATGAGAAGAAACGGCTAAAATAGGCCGCACTAGATTTGTCTGAAGGAGCAGCACCGTGGCTGACTGCAGAGCTGGGGATGAATTGCGTCAGTACGTCTTTGTGGGGCCAGCTCAGCATCCTTTCTTTGCCCCTTGAATCTGACACTGCACGGTGCCAGCTGGTAGCAAACTGGGCCCGGAGTTCTCCTCCTCGTTCTTACGGAATCAGTGGCTGGTTTTGTTATCAGTTAGGGAACTTCGGTGGCTGTCGTGGCTGGTCCGGGAGCCTTCAGGAACAGAGGCACAACAGCATTAAAAAGTAAAGAAAAACAAGGGGGTTGCTTTCAGTGCTTTGTCCCTGCATGCATTAAGTGACGTGTTTAGCAGTGCTTTAACACCTTATTTATGATAAGAGAAGGAAATGACATTCTAGCACAAAAATCCCCTGGACTTTATTGGCCCAGTCTCAAGAGGCTGTTGTGTTTTTGCCTCCATTTTAATTTAAATTTTTCTATGTATTAGTTCGTGGGAAGTTTGAGACCTGCTTACCAGGTAATCTGATCAACACTCTGACTCACCCCACACTTAAACAAAAAGAAAACCAAAATGAGACAGGGAGGTGGGGAAGAGCTTTCAATGTTAATATATTTATATTAGTTATGACATTTCCTTCCAGAAAACAGCATTTGTTTTCTGTGCATTGCAGAAAAATCTGCATGTGTGCCTGATCACCTTGGTGTGTTTTTCTTGGTATTTCTGGGCTTGCAGGGGCCTGAGGGGCCAAGAATGCTCTGGGATTTCCCAGTGGTGGCAGGTTGAGGTGCTAAAGCTTGCTCTGGAGTGCTCAGAGGTGCCTGGATTGTGGAATGCATGTACAGGGAGGCAAGGAAAGCAGAGAGGAGAAGGACACACAGCTGAGAAGAGGAGGAGGTACAACTGTGTGTCCAAAGTCTACTACGGGGCTGGACATGTGATGAAAGGAGAAAGAAATTTACTGTAGCAGAAGGTCCCTTCCTCGCCTGTGTTTTGATGTATCTACAGTGCTTTGTCTGCTTACATGTTCATAAAACATTATGCATTTGAAAATAGCAGCTTTCCCAGTGCCATATGCTGAGAAATCTTAAGTACAGTCTTAAAAATCATGAGTGGCTTAGGGACTTAATATTTTTTTTTAATAACACATATCGAATTCTTACAGTTTGCTTTCTACTTTTAGAGCTGGTATGTTCTTGATTTCAGGCTTTTCCCTGTGACCATAAAAGCCGCATGTTTTCTTTTGGTTGTTTTTGTTTTAATGAAATATGAGAGGCTCACAGAGCGACAGGACTGGAGGAAACAAGCTTTAAAGACAAGTACTAACTATCCTGAGACCAGCGATAAAAGAAGGAGAATTGGCTCCACTGAAAAATGGTCCTGATTTCACACACAGCCCCGTCCCAGTTCCACAGCTGATTTATGTGCAGCTACCAGGGTTGTGCACACTGAAACCAGGGGAATTCCATGGGCTAAGGGCCAAGCAGGAATACCTGGGGACAGTTATCCATCTACCCCAGGCGCACTGAGGATGTGCATGTTAACTGCAAATTCCATGTATTTGCACGTTTGTCCCATAATAGTTGGCCAAATATTTGTTCTTAGCAGCTCCTGTTATATTGTCTGGGTGCTTGCTAGGCTGCTTTGGCATTTATATTCCATACACTTAGGATTTGAAGGGAACCACCGTGCAAATATTTTACAAACACATATCCTATCCACACATCCTATTTTTCAGTTCTCGGTTGCAGGTGTTCAGAAGGAGAAGTCAGTGGTTTTCCAGGAATTTGGGATCGACAGATCCTGTTCAATAATCTTCTGTTGAGTGCTCAGAAATAAAGGATTCAAGGATTACTGCGTTTTTATCCACTAATTCACTTTTACTACTCAGAAATGTAGGCAGGAGTCTTTGGTGACCTAAATCTGCCCAACCTAAAGATTTGGGTTTACAGCAGCGTTTTCCAACCTGACTAACCTGAAACATCCCATACAGTTACAATATAGGGACTCAAATCTGTGACAAAACAAACAGGATTTTTCTGTTTGCACCATCATATGAGTATGTTTTTCTTCTTTCAACCATAAAGGAAAACAATTTAAAAACCTTTCTGACTTAGGTAAGCTTAAGGTGTTGTGGAGAGCTTCACTCAGGCACCAAAGGACAAAAGTTGAGCTCAAGTCCTTCAAATCCCCATATGGTAATTCTTAAGTTTCCTTTTTGCATATGTAACTAGCAGATGCTGCAGTGCCTTCAGATTCCTGCCATACCTTCCAAAATACGCACAATATATGCAGCCGTCGTAGGTCTGGAGATTGTATCTGTCAGGGCTGGCTGCACGTGCAAGAAACTTGATGGTGAAATATGTGGCAAGCATGGGAACTGCACGGACAAGGAGCTCTGTGCTTGAACCCTTCAGAAGAGTCTGACAGTGGCCAACCGAAGGGGGACGCTTTCAGGAAACTCTGTCTTGCCCCAAGAAAATCAGATGACATCAGGGTATCATCTACCATCCTATTTACATTTGGTCTGAACTGCTTCTGATCGGATCTCTAAGTATCTCCTACAGTACAAAGATAATAAAATACTCCTGAGGCCACAGAGCAGGTCAGGGTCTCCTTGGGGTGCATTTGACCCAAGTGTGTTGTGGTGTGGTGGCACCGATACCTTCTACACACAAAATATTCACAGATAAATAAGGGGAAGAAGAAGCTGACATTTCTAGTTCCTTTTGGTGAGGTTGTGGTGGTAAGAAAGGAAACGGTGTCATTGTTTGAGCCCCTGACCTTTCCAGGGCTGTCTAGTTAGACCACACAATAAGACTTGGTCACCAGTTTGATTAAGAATTTGTCCTGTTGTCCTGATTAAGAATTTGGCCCCACCCCAGCTGGGATCACAAATGTCTCTGTGGCAAATATGTGGGTTGGTTATGTGTTGAGGGAGTGTCTGAAGCCTTAACACCAGTCTTTTGTACTGCGTTGGCTTTAACTTTTGAAATCATAGAAAAGTTCTTATCCACATCCTGTCGTTCCTCTGTGGACCTCTACCTGCTGTGTCTACCTTGCCATGCCAGAGGAGAGGCATTGTCTGCTCTCACAGCTCTGAGCTGCTTCACACTGAGCAGGAATTCACAGGCTTTCCAACTTTCAGGGAGTTTCCGAGAAGCAGAACTTTCTCCTTTTTCCCCCTCTGTCTCTCACTCTCAGTGTGTGAGATGCTGCAGAGCTTCTCCTCACGTGTCCTGCAGCCCCTAACCCGGGTTTGGGTCCCGGGGACACTCGGAGAGGTTCCTTGTGTCGCTCTCTCCATGACTGTACCAGGCCAGACAGATCCAGATTTCTGAAGACTAAATTAAACTCAATTTTCTGAGTCAGAAAAACATGTTTGTTTCTTAGTTACTGTATGATGTGCTTCTCCGTTGACTTGAAATGTATTCTGTAATCCCATGCATATGTGATTTCTTTCTTGGTACTCCAGAGTGCACTCTATAGATAACACTTTCATGGTATTTTAAATTCCTATATCTTGACTGTTTTCAGAGAAATGAATATGATTTAACCTTCTTTAGAGCAAGGATAAACTTTGAAATGAAAACTAACATATGGTCTGCATGCTATTTTTATAACTTTATTTTCTAATTTCTGAGCTGATTTGGA
Source organism: Mystacornis crossleyi (assembly GCA_013400655.1). Taxonomy (NCBI): domain Eukaryota; kingdom Metazoa; phylum Chordata; class Aves; order Passeriformes; family Timaliidae; genus Mystacornis; species Mystacornis crossleyi. Next base: position 15,325 of record VYZQ01022243.1, read on the forward strand.
GAGCTGATTATTATTTAACAAGTGAAGCGGGCTGTCAGTGCGACGGCTGCGGTGCTGCCGTGGATTAGCCCTCAGCTCTCCCAAATCCAGCTGAAGGGGAGCCCTGCAGGAGAGGGGCTGGAGGTCCCTGCTGTGGCCACGGGCAGAGCTGCTCGGGGCCAACTCCCTGCTCGTCCCTGGAGTGGCCAGCTGCAGCCAGAGCCTGTTAGTCTGTCACTTCTCCTCACACCCCATTCACTCACACGTTTTTTTGTGAAATACACTGCCTGTCACACTGCATTACATTTCTTCATGATCCACTGCATTTGCTGTGGGTTTCCTTGAGGAGATCCTCCATACTCCACCAAAGAAGACCTTTGCTCCTTGCCTCCCCTCTTTCCAGGCATGCCTTTTCTGCTTGTGCTCTGTCCCCCAGATGCCAGCCCCGGCATTGTCCAGGAGGTCCCCAAACCACAGCTGGCTTCCCCAAGAAATCCACTCATAAATCATCCCCAGGCTATTCTGGTAGGAATTCAGCTGCCTTCCTGGGATTCTGCTAAGTATAAAGAGCAAGAATCCAGAAATAAAAAGCCATAAAGGAGCCTTCCACCTTGGAGAAGGCAGTGGATACTGTGCAGCTATTGGCCTGGCTAATCTGTCGGGGGAAGCAGGGCTGGATAAATGTGGATGTGCTGTCAAAACATGTGAGGAATCCATTTGCACATTACTATGGAAATTTTTTGTCAAACAAAAACTTCGAGTACAGATGTCTAAGTGTTGCAGGCCCTGCTATTTCATCTTTTGTGTGATGTTGTCTCTATTCCCAGTAGACTCCAGGACTACACCTCAACTTCACTGCTCCTGCATACAAATATTTGCCTGAAATATATAGTACATTGTAAGGTCACTTGCAAGTACGCCTGGAAAAATCAGACAGAAAAACTGAACAAGTTTTCACAATTGAAATTAAGTAGGTCAAGAATCCATCCAGCTTGTCTGGTAATGTGCTCCTCACGCTAATGAGATCTGGAGAGAAGAACCCCATGTGTGAGGTTGCCAAGGTGAGCAAACCTCCTCATTACAAACCCAGCAACAGCAGGAGCAGTGTCTGAGTTTTGTTTTATCTTTCCCCAACAATGCACTGTAAAAATGCCTTACCCTGCCTACGAAACTTTCTGCAATACGTGCAAGTATTAACTTCTGTAATTATCTTCTCTGGTGATTACAGAATGTATTCCTTCATCTTAATGGGTGGGATGACCAGGCATATAAACTTAGGTACTTACCTTTCGTTTGTATCTTCACATAGATAAGAAAGATGTATTAAGTGATTAGAGAATGCAGGATATGATGTTTATCCCATTGCTGATTATTCCATAGGTGAGTTAAGACCTCATTAAGACTTTGGTGTCAGGTCTAGTGCTGACTTGCACGTTGGATAAAATCATTTCCCATGGAATATAGGTTTTATGAATCATTAAGATATAAACCCCGCCATGGAATAGGTATTATAGAAAAACAGTAATGCATAGTCATAAGGATATATAATTATATGTATGTGTGGGTATATATATAATATTTAGTCTAGACATCAGTATAATTATGCACAATAAGATGTGACATCTGAGATTCATGCATGTTATAAATCTTTCTGAAAAAGGAAATGGTTAAGTCTGGGAAAATATTAATTTTTCCCAGCATTTCTCTGCCTCAATGCCTTTTTATATCTGAGTTCTGAAAAGAAGACAAGGCAAATCATTTATTCTTGAGCCATTTTCTGTTAGTGTCTGTCTTCTCACGTGGTCCAAAGGCCACCAGTTTGCTCTCTAATGTGCAGATGAAGACAACTCTTTTGTTGTCCTCCATCAGAAGGCAGAGAGCTTGAGGCTGCAGAGCTGAAAGCCGTGGCTGCGTGGTCTGAAAATAGAGCTGGCCACTATAGGCAATATCTTTTTCCTAATGGAACTTGTTGACTTGCTTGGAGAGGCAGGACGGGACATGACAAGAGCAGAAACATTAAAGAAGTTATCTCTCAAATATTCACATTTGGCTGGGAAATGAAGGGCCAGATTTCAAAACCTGGCCATCATCTTTATGCCTGTTATTTACAGGGGAATGTGAGTGGAATTAATTGGGGGTGAAATTTAAGCTATTTATTTGTCTTAAGAATTTAATTTTGGGGAAAGAAAACAGACGTTTTAGTGTTTAATATGTGCTCTCAATTCTGTTCCAGAACTGCAGGGCTGCAAAAGCTGGGAAGGCCCAGATAAGGCCAGGATGAAAATGTTGCTCCAAATAAAAGCACTCAAGGTTAACAAATTGCAAGACATCTTAAACAATTTAGCCAGCAGATTGCCTGTTCGCAACTGTATTTTCTGCTTTGCTGCATTTAACTTGGTTTGACTGGTGTTGAAGGTTCAGACCAGTTGGGGACCACACACAGCTTCATATAATTAAACATTAAACTGGTTAGTGGGGTTAAAACTGTTCAATATCCCAAACTTCCAGGGCATTCACTGAGCAGCGTGTTTATCTCATTTGGCATGTTATTTTAAATATACCGAAGAAAACAGCAAATGCAAAATGCCACGGGTGACAGAGGCACTGTGGAGAATAAGCAGAGGACACGAGAGGCTGGGGCACTGCAAGTTTGCATCTCTGCAAACAAGGCAGGGAGATTCACAGGCCGTGTCAACTCTCAGATGCATTCAGCAAATTCTTCTGACAACAGTGCAGGAGGAGGCAAGTGCTTTGTTGTGCATCCTCCTAGAAATATTACAGACTGCAGAGCAAAGAAAACACACAGGGGCGGTCAATATTTTTCTTGAATTTACTCCGAGTGGTGGAAGCTCTGCCCAGAGTATTCCATTTATGTTTGGAGCTCTGCACTCTGTCATTGTGCTGCTCTGTGAAGTAAATTTATTCCTGAAAAAGAATAAAAGGCTTTCCTTCTAGCATATAGTGAATCTGAGGGATTGACTGATTTATTTTTTTTTATTTGATGTGCAACCCGGAAAATAAAATAATCAGTTCATTTCCAAGCTTTATTACAGTTTTTAAAGTTTTTTTAATTCACTGGATTTCAAAGTGGTTGTCACTTGCAGATGAAAAGTTTCATTTGAAAAATGGAAAAAAATTTAACTTGATAAAACTCATGGGCCTTTCAGTTGTTTTTCCCCTCACAAAAAAATTTTCAAATCTCACCCCTCATCTGTGAATAATTATGACCTTGAATGTCATTTTTGGTCAGCAAGTTCCGTGCATGAAAAATTCCTCGTGGCCCAGCACCTGTAGAATGTGATTAAAGCTCTCCTCGATGGTTGCAGCGGGAGGGTGGGTTTATTTCTGGAATAATTCAGCGTTGCTGTGTGAGTGCGTCTGGCACGACCCAGAGAAGGGGAGATCCCAGAACACTCCGAGTGCCCCACAGCTCGGAGCTCCTGGCTGGACAGGCTGTGGCTGACCCCTGGAAAGCCGAGGAAGCCCAGTCAGACTCCTGCCCAGTTCCTCTCTGCAGCTCGGTCTGCGACGGGGGATGAGCCAAGGGAGAGTAGAAGCCAATGAAAATAATCTGCCGTTATTTTCATTATTTTCCCGGTGGTCTCCTGTCACTCTGTATATCATTTCGTTAAACATCTTTGTCATGCAATCTAGAATTTGGCTCCAGCTGCTTGGGCTTGACTAAAGAGTAGAACCAGACCATAGACTCAATTTAGATTTTCTGGTTGCACATTTCTGGCTTCTCCTGTGCTCTAACAAAAACATTTTCTGTTGACTTTTTCGAAAAAAAGCTACACACACATTTCAGGTGAGGTTTTCTTGCTGCCTTAAAAGTGGTTTGCTACCAAGTTATCCACTGCTGGCTGCTGTGCCTTTGTCTGGAAGGTTGTTAGGAAACTACAACTTCCAACAAAGTATTACCCAGAGAGGTCATTTCCCTCTCTCCTCTTTCCACACATCAACAGACCGGGCTAAATTTCACTGCTTGCCTTTCCATCCCTGCTTCCTTTGTACCAAAAAGGTGAAAAGTCTGTTATTACCCACAGGCAAAAAGGTCTTTTTCAGTGCAGGGGACATTTACCATTTGATTATTAGGAATAAGAATGTTGGATGACACTAGAGATGAAAATTTTGATTAAAATAGTGGATATTTCGAAAACTCTGGTATTCAATCCCGTGGACATGAGATTTAGAGTAGGAAAAAGTAATCTTTCCTAATGACCACTTGGTACATATTGTCAGGAGGGGAGCCCCAAGCTGGGAGCACATACGATTTTTTTTTTTTCCCAGGAAAAGTGATATCTACTTAGAGCACTAAGTGTGGCTACCAGTGACACACAAATGCTTTCGACTTTTAAAGCTATTTGGCTCCATTCACGAGATCAGCGTGGTGGTTCAGCTCATTAGCATTTGAGCAAATTTGTTACACTTTTAAGGAGTGTTTTCGGAATGGCCTGACCCGTCGGATGCAGTGAATTCCAGATGCTAATGGCACCATTTATCAAGGCAGAGCTTTTTAACATAATGCATAAACCTTTCCTACATGGGAGTTTTACTGTGCATTCAATTCCAGTGCAATTCACTGCTGCGGGCAGAGGAAATGAAGGACTTAAGCAATGTAAACACATGAGGAAAAGGCTCTTAGATCCGTGTGGCTCCTGGAGATGAAATACTTATTTCCACAAAATTTGTCTTCCATTGTAACAGAGCAGGGTAACTGTGGCTGCTCTGGAGTTAAATTATCTGTCTAGGGCTTTTTGTGTTTCTCCTCTCTGAAACATCTGAGCATCCTGTACCCTATCAAAGCCTCTAAAAAATCAAAGGATCTTATTTTTGAGGAAAGCTTAAATTGCTTTTGTGAGGGACATGTTTCTGTTTGCTGTTTGTTGGGTCGTGCTGCACAACAAAGCTCCTGTTAACTAATATTTTAGTGTTATTTAGCCCATTTGCTCTCTGTAGCTTTCTGTTCAGATACCAGAATTCTTTCTTCTCTGTGATGTTTGGAATGGTATTAAAAATAAAAACCGGACCATGCAAAGGATAAATACCCATTATTTTGAGACTGATTATGTTGAAGCCAATATTAAATGAGAAACAAAAATAAGGAAAGAATCAAACATATTCAAATCAAACAATTCAACATAGTCCCTTACCTCCCAACTTACATTCTCAAATTCTAATATCTCAAAATTTTCCAGTCTCCTTGACATTTGGAAGAGATCCCTGTGAAACCAGCTCGATGTCTGCCTCTCTGCTGAAGCAAACAGCAGTGACCACATTGCTCCCATTCCCTGGACTCAAGACTTTTCATCTTTCCAGACTCTTGTATCTTGTCAGACTGAGCTGACACTTCAAAATGGAACAAATGCACGCCAAAA
>VYZQ01022246.1:0-19607 GCA_013400655.1 Mystacornis crossleyi
AAAAAAAAAAAGACTGTATATTTATATTTGCTGTGATGTGAAATATAAAAAAATTTGGAACAGTAATATTTTCAGTGAAATGGAAAACATAACTTTTCTGATTAAATATAACTGTTTACTGTCTTCTTTTTCTTGTTGATTTTCGTGAGTGTTTTCAGCATGGCTCTGGAGCTGTTCTGTTTGGGGCTTTTTAATGCGTACACAGCTCCTCATGTAGTGTAAACTGTGAAGCTAAATTGAAAGCAATAGAACTGTTATGATTTATTCTAGGTGAAGCTATGATCCTCAGAAATGCAGTCAATCTTTTCTCTTTCTGTGACTAAAAGATTGGAAGATGAACTCAGAGGAAATATCCACAATATTCATCTATCTTTCAGGTTTAAAGCTATTTTTATCATTTGGAATACTTACATGGGAGTGAAATACTGCTAGAGATCTAGTGACAGGAAAAGAAGAATTGATTCAAACTGAAAGACAGTAAGTTTAGATTAGATATTAGGAGGGAGTTCTTTTCTGTGAGGATAGTGAGGCACTGGAACAGAGAAGCTGTGTATGCCTCATCCTTGAAAGAGTTCAAGGCCAGTCTGGGTGGGGCTTTGAGCAACCTGGTCAAGGGCCCATGGCAGAAGTGTTAGAACTAGACGATCTTCAAGATCCCTTCCAACCAAAGCCATTCTATGATTCTATGAATTTGCAGCACATACTTTCTCACATAATGTATGGAATCATATGTTGCTCCCTCACTTGTTTCATTTTAAAATACAACTGGTCAGAAGGGTTTTAAATTGTGTTCTAGCAAATATGGATTATATCAGAATAAAGAACAGTAATGAGTAAATGAACTAGTGCACTAAGTACTTCTGAGTCATATGAAACTACAGAGCATTTGCGAAAAGAGGTTTTCTATTTATTGAAAGGTAAGGCATTAATGGCACTTAGAGAGTGCTTGATCCTCAATATACCATGGTGGTTCTCAGATACAATGGGAACATACTGACCGAAACCAATAAAGCGTGTTTTGTGCCTCGTTCACAGGACTACCACCATTCAAGTGGTAATGCTGTTGTAAAGATCAAGCAGTAGTCTCCTCAAAGTGGAGAGGACACGTTTCTCCACCTTTCACAGGCAGATCAAAGAGCAGAACTTTCTAAGCACAACATTTCCAGAAGACTTCAGTACTAAGCAGATTGTTTTTGAAGAGGTGTAATGACTTGCAGATACATGAGCAAAGTTTACTGAAATCAGAAACATGTAGCCTGAACTGCAAACTTTGGTTACTCTTGTGCTAGAGTGGTGACAGGGTTTAATTGGATCTCCGTGCCTCAGTTCTGGAACTCTTGAAGCAAAACAACTGAAGTTGAAGATTTGTGCAGATGTCTCATCCTGGTAATGACAGGAATCTGGCTGGTCTAGTTTTAAGTAAAATAGCTGAAATAAAAGATAAATTAAGGCTTTCTGACATGGATGATCAGTGATTGCAAACCAATGTCTTGAAATTAGTTGACATTTCATATGGTAATCAAAATGGATTCAGTGAAGCGACTGAGCTGTCCATTGAGGTCCTCTCCACCATGACATTCATTCAGGAGAAGTAACTCATCAGAGACACTTTGATGAAATCAGTTAAGACACTGTGGGAAAGTATCTTTTTTGGGAAAATGAATACACTTTGAAAGGTCTGAAGGTTTGTTAGATTCTGAAGGTACTGCAAATGAGACACAATAGAAAACTGTGTTTGGTAGCTGAAAGCTAAGAGAACACAGTTCTCCGTCTTTATAAATAAAAAAAAATTATAGGTTTTATCACATGGTTATAAAAGGCAGAGATGAAACATCTTTCATATAAAATGATATTGCAATCTAACCACATGAAACATGAAGCAAGAGTAGAAATTCTTGCAACTGCTTCCAAATAAGCATATTTCAATTTTTAAAGACTCTAATTATGAAAACTGAAAAGGAATATTAAGCAGGACAATGCTTACATTGAATCTACATTTGCAAAACTTCAGTGAAAATGTACATTTTACATAGGCCAAGTTACCAGGTTTTTCCCCTACATGTACATCTGTTCACTGGAATCTCTCACATATGCAAGGGTAGAAACATGAATTTTCAAAATCGGGATTCAGTTTATTAGTCTTTTCAGCATTGATGATGTCCGAAAAGTATGAAATGTAGGGTTAATTAGAGCCTGAAATGGGCTCCTTGGTACTTATTTTTGGTTTACATTGTACTACGTTATTGTTTACACAAATGACCCCTGCCCCTGTGAGTGCTCTGCAAGTGCACTATGTTTCACAATCAACTGTGAATAAAGTCGCTTTTATTCTGTGTTTAAATTTTTATTTCCTTATGGGGATTTTTGATGAGTTAGTCTCAGTCAGAGTTAAAGGAGAAAATTCTAAAATAATGTTTGTAAGTTTTATTTTTCTTTTCAAATCAATAATTTATTTTAAAATACTAAATTTCTTTTAAGCCACAAGCTAAAATGATGTGACATTACTGTATGAACCATTCACTTAAAAGCTGGACTTGATGATTCTTGCCAACTCAGAATATTCCATGATTCTGTGATTCTAAGATACCAGCTATTTGGAGATTGATTTCTTTCTTCGAAACACTCTAATATAGAATTCTTTTTCAGAGTAAGTGTTTTTATAAATATGCATACGCACACGAAAATCTACTTGCACTTTTCCTCCAAAAATGCTTAGCTGTGACAGTTTTCCACATAAATTATTCTACTCTAGAAAATATAGAGGTTCAGGGATAAGGGTAAAACATTGCGCCATTATTTGACTTTTCCATTTCCAAGCTCTTGTAATAATGTTAACTATGTCTTTTATGTATTAATAGAAACTAAAGAATAAAATGGGCTTTTTTTCATGCTTTTTTCAACTTTCCTATAGTCTCTTGTTTTTCCTAAGATACTGAAGGATTAATTCATTTAACTTCATTAGTCTCACAGCATGCCTGTTACAGCATCCCATAATGTTTTCCTTTCTTTGTGTCATGCAACATCTCTTGACGCACCAAAACCCATCTCTCAGAGTTTGTCTTTGCAGAGCCACCACCATGGCTAAACAGATGAACAGCAGAGGGCTGTACTGTATGATGCTTCTCCACAGCAGGAAATACTTACTCTACTTCCAGATCTTATCCTATGCAATTCTTAGAGTACACTGTAACAGGAGAGATATGTTCTTGTTAGGAGTCAAGACTAAATAAATACAGCCAAACACTTTTGGACTCGAATATGTGATTTTTGCTAGTCTAGCAACTGTCATTTACATTGCTGCGTCAAGAGGAGGTTGGAAGGCTGCTCTTTGAATTCATAATGGTGAAACTGCATGGAAGAATGATGTCAAGTTTTTCATGTCTCACATGTGTACACTCACAGATGACAATCTCCAACATCATCTAATTGGAGACTTGAAAAACAGCTTCAAGAAAGTCTTTCCTTTTTGCTTCATCAAAGATTCATTTTTCAAGTGCAACAAAAACTAAATTAACTAAAGTGTGCATTCCCAGCACCAGTGATGAATGTGGAAATTATCTGCTCCTAAAATCAAATACTTAAGAAAGCTAAATACTCTTAGATAACTCTATAAAGCTGTGGACTGAGAACAGAAATTTTGTGTCAGTGCTTCCAAAAGTACTGACTGAAAGTACTTTTGAAAGACTGTCAAAAGTCTTTCATGTGAGCCTGTGTAATAGACATGAGTCTGTAAAACCATGGTAGATGGACAATATCTTGGTAAATGTTCCTATTCAAAAGTAAGGTGAAGTTAGAAAGGCCTCATTATAATCTCAAGTCAATAGCAAAACACACAGGAAAATAAATAAATAACCAACCAACCAAATAAATAAATAAATAAATAGAAACGCCTGTCATCATACTTATTCAGGAGTTACACAATTCACTGCCAACAATAAAGTAGAAATTTTCTTTATAAATGCAATGGCGCCCAAGGGCTATTTCAGTTTTATGGAGTACCTTAAGAATAATTCAGGTTTGCAGTTCAGTAGATCAATAAGTAGAGAAGCTGAGTGCTTCAACCAAAACCACAAAAAATAAATATGATTTTCTAGCATATAAGCAGGTGTCCCATTTTAAATGTATAATAAAACAGTATGACATACAACCCCAGCTACATTATAGACTCCATTACTGTGGTGATTTATCAGTAAATTTATGTTATTCACTACTGACAGCATTGTCAGGTTCAAGCATACACTGAGTAATAATGTTATTATCTGAAAGGTTTTAATGTCTTGTTAATCCAGATGCAAGCAAATCAGCTGGAGGAATTTTAAGAGACATAATCACACTGTTCATGGGTTTGTATGTGCAGAAGAATCTACAGGCCTTCAAGTATACAAACAGTACATGAATATATGTTTGCTACTGCATTACCACATGGACAGCAAACTTTAATGAAAGTTAAAGAAATATGCTGGAAACAATAGCTTTAAAATTGTTTCAGAGAGGTGGAAATCCATCATTTCATTACATGTGGGCTGAAGTGTGGATGAAAGAAACATGAGCTCTTGTGAGTAAAACATGTACACTTGTTACAGAAAAAAAATGAATTGAAGTGCCACTGCTTCTGCCTACAGCATAAGATATTGTCTAAGTGCTCTTGCTTCTGGAGGTCAAACTGATGAGAGCTCTTCATTTACATGTCATTTACATAACAGCAAAAACTCGCTGTGTAGCCTAAGCTACTGAACACCATTGAAAATTAATACCTGGTCCTTCAGACTTACTTTGAAGGAAGAGATAGAAACTACAGGAGGGACACAACCAACATTAACTCAACTGAGTTAATATATGAATTCATCATAGTCACTTCTGCAGTAATTGTTAGGATGTGGCCCTAGCTGATGCTCCATCTAACACTATTCCAGATGTATTGGCATGAGCCTTGACTGGCTACTGATTAAACTACCACTGCATCAAAACCACTCCTTTTTTAGTCCATGGCGGCCATGAGATACAGTCATTTAAGACAACAGAATAGTTACTGGGGCCATAGGTGAGCTTAAACATTGGGATTTCTGAGTAGGATAGGCTTGGTGGTGACAATGTAAAGCCCAATTTCAAGGTGTGAGAACAGTCAGAGGACCATAAGAAACAGGCAATTTCCAAGAAGATCTAATTTGTTGGACAAAAGGATTTGTGTATGTTGCATGAAGCAAGGCCAGTAGCATGTGTGCAAATCAAAGCCTATCTGTGTGCCTAATTCACAATTGTCTCCATAAGCACTGGTAAAGTCTCACTGAAAATGTGGGTGAATCACTTTTTTCAATAGAATATATACTTGTTATTCTCTTTTAGCTCAAGAACAGATTAATGTCAAGTGTTCCTACCAGGGAAAAAACAACAACAAAAAAATACAAAAGAAATAATATATGGACATTTGCAAATATGTGAAAATCAACAAAAAAGTAAAGTGTCAGAATGCAATGTTTTTTAATCTTTTTAGTACGCCATATGAACAAGCCATTCCTTATTGCAAGCACAATGAAAACAGGAATTGGTTAACCATGACTGACTTGAGACCTATCTGATTTTCAAGAAAGGCATAAACCAGTAGAATATGTATGCTGTATTTATGATTGCATCTGTTTCTAGTTAGTTTCTACTGTTTCTACTTTCATGAAGCAGATTTTCTGATTTTTTTCCCACTTTTGACTGGCTTTAAAACTAGTTAAATGGGACATGTTTCCATTTATCTCTTAACCTCAGTGATGTAACTGAGGTTTTTTTTAGAGCCATTTAGGAATGTTTTGTTGCAGTGTGTAGTTTCTGGTGATGGTCTGCCAAACCGCAGCCTTCCCGGAGAGTGCAGCGGGGCTGCCTGCCCCACACGGTGCTCCGGCTGGCTGTCAGCTCCACAACACGGCAGTGATAAAGGAGGCGAGAAGGCTCTCCACACGGGGACCTCAGAGGATCTTTATTCACACAGTTCCAAAGGCAGAGAGAGGGCCACATGGCATGGGCCCAGGGTTTTATATGGGGATGAGGCAGGTGGAGAGAGCACAAGGACTAATGGTCTCAGGGCGCAGGGGCAGAGTTGGGGTTCAGGGACCAACAGGGAGAACCCAAGGGAGTGGAGAAGACCAGCAGCAGGGAAGGGAAGACAGTGTGGGAAGGGCAGGCAAAGGAGTGGGGAAATACAGTACTACAATGTTTGATAGCAGTTTTATCCAAAGATTTTCCATTTGCTCTTTTTTTTCCTCAATTTGCATTTAACTACAGTCCACTCTCAAAAAGTCGTAAAAATACAGCTGCACAATGTTCTCCATTGAGAAAGTTTTACCCATTGGGAAAATAAACATAAAAACAAATCTATATCATAAAACACTCATCAGAAATGAACATAATTAAAACACGTTGGTCCTACTTTTGGCTGGGCTTACTGTATTTTCTTTTACTGCTTCTTAGCAGTAATATATGACACTCCTTTATAATTTTAGCCTCTATTTCTCTCAGTCATTATATCTAAGACATCAATGGATTTATTATGAAGGCAAGATAAAAAATGCTTGAAGAGTCAATAAAAGAAAGGAAAATAAAGTGAAATTATGTACCTTTGGGCATAATTATTTTGTTGTTGTTGTTGTTGTTGTTGTTGTTGTTGTTGTTGTTGTTGTTGTTGTTGTTGTTGTTGTTGTTGTTGTTGTTGTTGCTGTTTCTTGTTTGTTTTCCAGAAAGGAGGTATGTGAAAAGAAAATGATTTTATTTTCATAAAAGAGTTGAAATTGAACAAAATCTTACATTTCCAAGCAACAGCTACTAGAATGTCTCCTAGAACATTAAAAAAACATGTTTTCTTAGGACTGAGTGAATTAACTATCTTAGGGTAAAATTAAGCAACTTTTAGTTTATATGAAGCTACACAATGTTTCACTAAGAATTCTGAATTTCCTCTCTTTTCCCAGTTTTCAGCTATACCTCTGCAGGAAAGGTACAGTGCTGAAATTTTCAATTGAAACAATACAGTTGAAATTTTCCATTGATGAAGAAATCTCCCTTCCCCTGTGATAGGATTTTAAGTGTCTGACTGCTACCTGGGTGTGTAAGCAGCCTAGCAAAACTGGACCTTAGTGTTGTAGGCAGTTCCATCTCATATTTCTAGAACATTTATTCCCGCAAACCTTATACAACAATGAAGAAAATTTCTAGGCTTTCTAGGCTTTCTAGGCTTTCTAGATCAGATTTCAGACCTAAATACTAGAATAAAAACCTCCTGAGTAAGTGCATGGAAAATTGATGGGGAGCATGCTGTTAACTGAGGTTGTACCACCAAAAGAGTAGTTTTTGGTGAGTGCGAAAAGCAATAAAAAACACCCGTCTTTTTCGTGGAACACTAAAATTAGAACTTATTTCTCTTGCGTCATTCAAATCGGCTTTCCTTGGTTGGCTGATTTCCATCAAATTCATCCTCCTGGGAGTCAGAAAATTATTGCTGAAGTGACCACTAAAAGTGACCACTTTGCAATAAAGGACAGATGTACTGTTTCAATCTGTCAGGTTTTATTTCACATATATATTTCTTTCTGTCACTGGTAAGCAACAATAATTTCTGTAAAAACAAGCATCATGCCATAATTTTTAATTCTTAATTATATGCTACCTTCTTTTTCCCCTTTTCTTTGCTCTCCCTTTCTTCTCCTTTCCCACCTACCTTAAAATTTTTAGCTATATTTGAACATTTTCAAAACAGCTGGCCCAAGTATTTCCTCATCCTTATGGAGGCAACACAGCCAGAATCTGGTCTGTATCATGTCAGCCTTCACGAGTGCGGTTGCAGCTGTGTCCTGCGTATGACAAAAAAGAACTATGTTTTAGTTGCTACCATACTCAGTATTAATAATATTGATTATTTAAGGCTAAACGTTACATTCCAGACACAGATGGAAATATGCTTAAACTGCCCTGTTACAGCAGCTCCTTACCATTCATTAAATTCCTGCTGGGTGCTACCATCTCAAGCCAGATATTTCTCCTGATGACACTGTGGCAGATAAAACATGACTGTCAAGTTACTTCTTGCTTATTCAGTTGCTTATTCTGTACTGAGAAAGAAGGACCAAGGTCAGTAACTCCAAAGGGGTTTGATTTGGGGTGTGTGTAGTGGGTGCTATCAGTTCCATCCCAAAGGGTATGTTCAGGTATTCATGAGCTGTTGTCCCCACACCCTTCTCTCCTTCTTTATTGGTCTGGCTGAGATGGAGTTAATTTTCCCCGCAGCAGGCCCCATAGTGCTGCCCTTTGGTAGACTTGAAGGTTTTGATAACACACCAGTACTTTGGCTACTGCTGTGAAGTGGTGGTACCTCAGCAGTGTTGTGTCTCCAGCATTTTCCCCTCACCAGTAGAGTGGGGATAGGCAGTTCCTCTTGGGAAGCGACATAGCCAGGACTGCTGGCCCAAACTGACCAAATCATACTGTGTCTGCTCAGCAATAACAGCTAAGAGAAAAGAGGAGGATGAACAGGGTTTCATTATTACAATTTTTGTTTTCAGTGCTATGCACACTGAATCCCTGCTTCCTGGCAAGTGGTTAGACACCACCTACAGATGGGAAATATTTTCCTCTGTTTCCACACGATCTTCGACTTTGCTGTTTTAAACTGCTTTTATCTTGTCCCATGAAGGTTTTTTTCCATCTTATTGTCTTCCCTAGCCCTCATCCTGCTAAAAAGGGAAATGATAAAGCACCTTAGTGGCCACTTGGTGCTCAGTCAAGGTCAACCCAACAGACCTTCCAAGTTTTAAGTGTGCCATTTAAAAGAGCAGCTACTCCTGTGTGTACCCAGGGTTCAACAACAACTGCCCCATCCCTCCATTATTGGTACTCCCCAAAAGAAATGCAGCAGCTGAATTTTTTCGTGGTTGGATTTTTGCATTCCTCTGAAATAACTTATATATCACTATTTTTGAAAACTTGTGTCATTTTGATAGAAACAGTATGCATTTTTTTCTAGTAAACAGCAGGTATTTCTGGCTTCCACATCTGCTCAATCTGCTTGGCCACTTAATGTTCTGCTGTTTTGTGACTCATCTTACAAACACAAATCAAAGGCAATATCCTTCTCTTGGCAAGCTTGAGGGCAGTTTTCAAAGGAACAGTATTCAGATAGGCAAGCAACTTTCACTGCCTTCAAATGGACTGAGTATCTAATTGTATTTTATGCCTTTCTTTTAGGATGTAATAATCCTGTCTATCAGTACAACTGGCAGGAAAGAATTCTTCAGTGATAGCTATTCTCACGCTTGAAGTCATTCACAAAATGTGGTTGCTCCTCTATCAGTCAGTTCTTACATTGTGACTATAGGTGTGAGATAAGACAGGAAAAGTTTAGTTCTTTGGTTTTTTTACTTTTTTTTCCCCTGGGACCTGACAGCACTGACTAAATTCCTACCAACAAAAAAACCTAATAAAAAACCCCATAACAACTAAAAAACCCAACAACAACAAAAACAACAAAACAAAACCAAAAACCAAAAAACAACAAAACCAAAAAACCCCACCAAACTAAACCAAACCAAAACAAACCAAACCAAAACAAAAAAAACACACAAAACCAAAATAAAAAAAAAAAAAAAAAAAAAAGGTGAGATGGGGAGGAAAAGGGAGAAAAGAGAGGGGAAAAGGAGAAACAGAAAAAGTTCTCATGTTAGCAGATTTCTTAGACCATGAAAATTAAAGATGAAGGGAATTATTTTTTCATGAACTACCTTCAGAATTCAGCTTCTTAATCTTACAGCCTGTTTATTACGCTAAGGACTGCAGTTACTTGCCATGGCGGGCTGAAGCACTAAAGGATCAGTATGTGGTAGCCAAGTATTGATTAATATCTTGTCCTGTGGAATAAGTTTCTTGTTGAACTGATGCTAAAGGTTGCACTTCAGACATTTCTGATTCCTCATATGACTCGTGTTTTTGATCCTTTCACTGTGATAAAGTATTCTTTTATTCAGAATAGAAGAATTCTAGACCAAGGACTCATGCCTTGCTTCTCGTGCAATCATAGTTTTTTAATATTGCACAAAAATTCATAGAAACTTACTAATAAAAGCCATAAATAATAACTACTACTGAAAAAGAAGAGTGACTAGTCTCGTGATCAAACAGCTACTTGAATGCCAGGAGATCAAGAGTGTATTTACATACTGTCTGGTACGTCACAGAAAGTGTTTTATAAGCATCAGCATGTTTGACAGAGCTGGCTTAAAGAGCTGAAATAAAATAGTGACCAAGAATGCAATTTTCACAATGATGTCACTAGAAATGTTAAGTGTGATTTGATGTCTTATATTAAATACCTGTTTTGTTCATTCGTGTACAAAAATATTTTATCTCACCATGACTGTGACAGGGATGGGAAAGATGGGACTGAAAGGACATGAAAGAAAGAAAGTGAAATGATCAGGGAATGATAACTAATTTTAGCTGTAAGATATGAAAAGGACTGCAGTTAGGTATATGATATTCAGTTCCCATCCACACCTTTGTTGCTGTTATCCAAGTTGGAGGTAAAATTGTCTAAGTGGAGACAGTGCATCAGCCCACTCCAAGCTGACTCCAGGATACAAGCATGCTTCTCATGCCTAGTTAGTCTGTTGGCAGAAACCTGCACTAAGTTCAGAGTTTATCTTAGTAATGTATTTAAATTGTTCATATTAGCACTCAAATGTGCAGCCCACCGGTTGTACAATTCGTGGATCAACCCTACTGTTGATATAAAACTTCACACCTCATCCCGTCTGAGTAAAAGCCATCTTGCTAAGGATCGGGCTGATGATCTCTGTTGCTGCTGATGCCACTTTGGTTCTGGAAGAAATAGCAAATGTTGGGAGAAAGACACAAAGACACAAAGCAAATGCTGATGGAAAGAGCAGTGAGGAGGCCAAAGACATGAAGTGCCAGAGACTTGACTGCACAAACACCACACTTGACCAGCCACTCTTGGGGTGCTCTGACTCACTCTGCTTAATGGCCCTGAGGCTGCATCCTAATCTGGGGCTGCGTGTCTATGCTGAAACTGCCTCTAGGGCTGCGGGGTCCACTGGAGCTGCAGGGCCCCTCCATGGGGCAAGTAGATATGGGTCTCACAACCAGCATAACTGATGCATCCTACATAACTATGCAGCTCTCTGGGCTTTGCAACATACTGCCTCTTTGATGGATCACTTCCTTTTTCTCAAATAAAACAAAGCAAAAAAATTCATTTGTACAATGACAGATGCAATTTCTCTTACTTCTGTAAAATACATTTTCTTTTTTTTTAAACTGATAATTGAATGTGCAAAATTTTCTAATGCTCTTCATGTATTTTAATAATAATTCATTTTCATCAGAAATCAGTTCACAGAGCTACAATGTTCTGATGATGAATTCTAATCATGTCAATATAGATTTTAAAAATGTGCCACATAATTTTAAATGAGCAGCAGCACTGCACTCCTTGAGAATAATCATAGAGGAGGTGCAAGTTGACTTGTTCCTGAATAACAGGTATTCCCAAAACTGAAATGCCATGTTCCGGTTTCTGCTGAAAGAGGATTGGTGAGAGGAGCTATAGTTTGAAGTCTGTCTTGACTGTAGGCACTGCACATCGCAGAATTAAATATAAACCTTTTAAAGGCAATTTTTTTCCTGCAGCACTACATTCTCAGATGTATAAGCTGGGGGTTATGTTTGACAAAAAATGAAACAAATCCAACATGTCTCTGCGACCCTTTCCTCCTGTGTAAACTAGAGAACAAGTAATAGGAAAGGAAGTCTGCTTGAGGAGCTTTCGCCCAGAAGTCGCCTGCCTGTGACTCCGTCCTATATTTCCTTTCTTTCCTGAAGTTCTGTTCCTGAAGTTTCATTGATGCCTGTTGCAGTGCATGTGGCAGTGGCAGCTGTGCCCACACCCACAAATTCCTGGTGGATGACCAGCTCTCAGGGCTCTGCACTCTGATATCGGGTCACTGTGGGTTCCCATGTCCCCACAGGAACTGCTTTTTGCATATGGTTAGAGGTTCAAGGTTTCCCCCACACAGTTTTATGTATACCCTCATGTTTATGCATATCCCGCATGGAATATAAATTACTTTGGAAAGTTTGGCTACGTTCAGTATTGCATTTCTTCATTCAAATAGAACCCTCCCCTGAGTTTGTCCTATTAGATGTTCTACCCTGTTGTTGCAGTCAGTGCAACCTTCCCGAAGACAGTTGTGCCAGTGGGAAAGAATAAGGAATGAGCAGTGTGGTCGGTTGTGATTGAGCTTGTGTGAGGTGAATGCTGTGCCTGTTGGGANCGTGCTACCGCTGCGCCACCACGTCCGCGCTGCTCGCTGGGGCAGTGCAGCTGCAGCCACGGCTGGCGACGTCGGGCACCGCCCCTCGCAGTGCCACGGCAACCACCACTCCGCTTGTTCGGAGCCGCCGGGGCCGCGGCAGGGGCGGTCTTGCACTCTGGCCCATTTCTGTCTGCCCACAGGGGCTGCCGTGCTGCGGCGCGTGACCCACGGAGCCGGCAGCGCCGCGGGATCGTCTGCGGCCGCATGGCAGAGGGCTTCGAGATAAGAGCGGAGTCCGCAGCAGGACGCCGGCCCTCGAGGGGGCTGGGCACATCCAGTGCCAGCTCCTCCACCGCTGGGGCAAGGGGCCGAGCGGGAGACCCCACACTCACACGGTCTTGGGACTGCCGCGTGGTCTCGCGGTGGTGGCCGTCTTCTGCCAAAGGGGTATGAATGGGAGAACTGGGAGAAGAAGGAACATCCTCTGTACGTGACCAATGACTCCAAGCAGTTATACTAGTCATAAGATCAGGACAATTCTTAAACAACCAGTCAACATGATGTCTCAATCCCTACTGAGTACAACTCAAGTTCTCCCAAACAAGGGTTTCTTCCATTTCAAGGTAAACTTCCCTTTGTGTCTCCGGTATCGCCCCCATAGCCACAACTCTTCCCACTGCCTGGGAGGGAACAGCAAAACAACTACTCACTGAATTCCTCAGAATCTTGGCTCTTCCTCCACTCAGGGTTGTCCCGCTATGATTTTGAGCTGTCTCCAGGGGTGATCGTTAGGCTGCCCACGATTCTTCACCACTTGCTGCAGTCCGTGCAATCTTCGTGAAGACAGTTATGACAGTGGGAAAGAATAAGGAATGATCTTTGCATAGGTTTTTCAGAGAGGTTTATTTTTCAACCCATTGCCCTGCTAGGCTGGGAGCAAAGACAAGACTCATGGGAAAACTCCAGCGTAAAGTAAGGATCCTCGGGGTGGAGGGAACGTTCGGAATGGCCAGTAGGGGAACAGGACTGGGGTAACAGCAGCAGAGAGAAAGGTGTGTGCCCAAGGCATGCTCCCCACCCAGGGTCCCATCTTCCCAGGGGGAGGGGGGAGGGAGCCTCTCTCCCCACACCCTGTCACTTCACAGTTTACAGAACTCCATTGGCTGTAATCCTTGTATCCTGCCCCTTCTGGCATACAGACACAAAAAGGCTGGACTCACAGGCCGGGGTCTTTGTCTGCCTGCTCAAGTAAAGTTCTGCTGGAGTTGCAGACCAACCCCTCTCTGTCTTCTGTCTTTGTCGAACTACTTCCACATCGGGTGTGCAGCTTGCTCCCTGCAAGGGAGAGCCAGCGCAGGTTCTGTTACTTTGTAACAGATTCCAAGCGGCTGAAAAAGGGGTCTGTGCAGGGACACATCCGACAGCCAGATGCAGCCTGGTCTCCAGGCAAGAAATGCAGCCTGTGTCGGATGCCCCTCTGTCTGGTCCTGCCACAAGGAAGATCCCATGCTTGTGATTCTTTCTTGATACTAGTGTTGACACAATGTGCAATGATTTTTTTTTTTTTTTTTCCCAATTGCTTTGCANCGGCTGAAAAAGGGGTCTGTGCAGGGACACATCCGACAGCCAGATGCAGCCTGGTCTCCAGGCAAGAAATGCAGCCTGTGTCGGATGCCCCTCTGTCTGGTCCTGCCACAAGGAAGATCCCATGCTTGTGATTCTTTCTTGATACTAGTGTTGACACAATGTGCAATGATTTTTTTTTTCTTTTTCCCAATAGCTGTGCATACAGATAAGTCTTGAGTCTCAACATTAGTCCCACAGCAAATTCTCACTTGCAACCCCTTCCGGCCCACTAGCCCCAGAGAACCACCAAGCCAAGCAACAACAGCATACAGTGGATGATCTGCTCCACAGTTTTTATAATTTGAGGTTGTTAATGAAAGCCACATCTGTCTGAGAGGGTAAAAAGTCTCTTGTCCTCATCTTGAAAGAGTAGAGAGAGAAGGGATATTCTTTTTCACTGGCTGGTTACAGCTGTCCTTTCTGTTCCAGCTACAGCAGTAAAAGTGTATGGTGATGGATCCCACCTGTGTACACTTAGCCAGCTGTACGTGGAGCAGAAAGCCACTAGCAAACTGTCAAGCTTGGCCTTACTTCCCTGAGAGGATGAGGCTTGTTTTAAAATAAATCTTGTAGTGTCAGGAAGTTATTGCCTCAATTTGTAAGGCTCTAAGATAAAACCTGTTCTAAATAGAAGGAAAAGAATGGCATCTTCAATATCACTAGCTGATAGCTCTTAGGGAGTGCTAGACCTCTAGTGATGTCTACATATACCCCTTTCTCTTGTAAGTTTACTGTATGCCTGCCAGAGAGGCCTGATTATTTTTGCTGTTTATTTCTATGTCATTGACTTTTTAATGACTAATCTTTTATGTCTGTTTTACATTTAGCTTATCGCAGGATAGGTGCTCAGTCAAACAGTGGTTTCACTTAAACTAGGATAAAGGGGACAGGCCTGCAAGGTAGCAAAATTTGGCCTCTCTTGTGAACAAAAGTGAAACGAAATAGCAGAATAAAGACGGCAGCCTATTGCCACCCTGTGAAAGAAAATAGCAGTGTATGATTTCAACTAAACTTCTACAGCAAGATTTTTTCTTGGTCTTTATCTCAACACAAAGCAGCAGGGAGGCAGGCAGGGTCAAAATTGGCAAGTACCCCAATATCCCTTCAATTTAAATTTATCTGAGAGCTCAGCCTTCAGGTAATCTAATCACAAAAACAAAGAAAAGTGGGGTGCTATTTGGTTTCCTCTGGAGATAGGGAGTAATGTACAATCTGGAATCCTCACGTGATTATCACAGTATCAGTCCTTTACAGACCTTCATATGTACAGTTCTTGTAGATTTTTTCATGTTCTCAATTCTACCTCAATATGTAATGTATTTTTCAATAGTTGTGACTCAATCAATAATTTCTACATTATCCTTTGATCACGTAGGAATATAAACTTTAACACACTGTGCATTAATACCTTGAAATTCCTCAGGCTGCAAACAGGTTGAACTGGAATGAAAACTTTATTACATATGTTTAGTGTTTTATATATGTGTCAATTTCATTAGCATTTAATGGTAAAACTCAATTTTTTGACCTATAAAATCCATAAATAGAAAAGAAATTATTACTTTGAGACCATAAATGCCAGGCAGGTTTTACCAGCACAGATAACATAAAAAACCAAAAGGATGACAATTTTAACTAGCAAAGGAAGAAATAATGAATGGTTAAATCAAGAACTATTGCTATTTTCCACACTGATATAGCCCAGAGGAAGTCCTGGCTCAGAAATGAACATTTCCTCATTTCTAGTGCCACATTTATTTGCCTTCTGTTTTGGGGGGAAGTAGGAGAACAACATGGGAAAAAAAATAGAAAAAAAATGGGAGAAAAAGATCCCAAACAAAACAAAGAAACAAAAAACCAAAAACCCAAACAAACAAGCAAACCAAAACCAAAGCCAACAAACAAAAACCCACCAAAATCCCAACAAGCCTGGCAGTCCTGTTCTCACTGTCCTCCAGTGTTCTTTTTAAAATCTGAATAAGGTTGTGCTCTGATCATATTCATTTGCTAAGGCATAGCTCCTGCTGTTGGGAATTCTAGTACTGAAATGGTTATTTCCACTTTGCTAAAGGCAGCTATTACTCTAGTTATCTAAAGATAAGGAAAGACAAGAACCCCAAAAATGAGATTTTAATCACTTTTGTTATTTTATTTGATACTGATTTTAATCATCCTCCCCCCTTGAACCTCATTTTTATTAAATTAAAAAATGCAAAAAGAATTTGACATCTCCAAGCAGTTTCTGATTTGAAGTTCTGAAGTTGACTACTGTAGAAATAAGTAGAAATAATACCTGGAAGAACATTGCATTACTAACCTTAAAGCTCCTTTTATGCCTAAAATTTTTCTGTCATTATAGAAATACATAGTAATTTAACAAACAGTCTTACAAAGTACATAAACAAATAATTCTTAAATGCAAGAAAATTAATTGGTCCTCTGTAAAAAAAAAAAAAAAGCAGGCATTTTGTCTTAGCACACTGTGTAGCTGTGCTTGTGGTTGTAAGCTGATAATGGTTTCATAGGAACTGTGTTGGCATGCCAATGTGATCTCTTTGAATCCACACACCACTGACTGGTTCCTTAATTTTTCCCTCACCTTTTTTTCCTGACTGTTTCTCATAGCTGTATGCTGTCCTTTGTCACCACTAAATTAAGACCCTGTAGACCTTTCACCAAATACCCTTAACACAATAACATAACAGCACAAGATAAAGTAAGAACTAACAACTAAACAACTGCTAAACAACTGTAAGGGAAATACAATACTCAACATGTTCACTTAAAAATTGATTCTGGTCTACCCAGAAAGTAAACTTTCCTGGTTTGGGTGAACATAAATAGGAAGAGATATGACCTAGAATTTGAGACAATAATTTAGAGGTAACATTTTATGGAATGAACACTTATTTTTCCCAAGCCCATAATTGCAATGTGCAAAAAACCATTTTCAGTGCATGATGGATTAACTGAAATTCTTTTTAAGATTTCATTTATATATATATAAACAGATTTTCTGTTTCCATCCAGTGGTATGTTTACTGTTTCTTTGACATGGAAAGGTGTATATTTCTCCGTCATACATTTGATAATGTACAGGGGATTGTAGGCTACAAACTCTATGCGCTTGCAAAAGTACAGCCAATGTAACTCACTCTAAAAGGTTTAAAAATTTGTCAGTTATAACTACTGTGTGTCTATGTGGAGATACTGCTTTCTGGATACCTGCCAGACTACATTTTATTTGAGCAGCAGAACAGCAGTGGGAATTCTGGGAATCCATGAAGGTCATAGTCAGCACTGGAAAATCAAAAAGATTGTAAAATACAACTGACCAAGTTCACCCTTTTTCTTTGTTGGTGCCTACCATGCGACTTCAGTTAATACACCAGCTCTGTACTCAGTGGCCATACAAAACCAAAATAAGACTCGAATTTATACTTTGAAAAAAACCCCTTATTTAGCCTTGTATCCATTCACCTGTCAAATTTCCTTAGAGTTTTGTCGATATGGCAGACAACTTAAAATCTATGAACTATTTGGGAATAAGCTCAACCCGTAGAGGCAGAGTGATTATTTTCTGATTGTGTTAATCAATTTTCTTGCTCCCAGGTCATCTCCTTCCCTTGATTAATGTTACTTTGTGATGTGCTTGTTGTATGCACTAAATGACAGAAGAGTACAAATTTGTAAGGACTATTTTTTCCCTTACTGTTTATCACAATTACTTTATCTTAAATGAATTACTTACTGCTCTTCACACCAGGACTGACTATTACCATGAAATTAGTATTTTTAAAACCCTATTAATTTATTTAGTTCATCTGCCTGCATATGTAGGTTGGCACAGGGATAGCACTACCATGAAAATGCAGGGATAGTGCAGTTATTTTTCTTTTATAAATCACTTATGCAGAATGCATACATTTATTTTAATATAAATATATAGTATGCTCTTACGAAGTTTATCTTTCATTATGTGGGTTCATAATGCATGTTGTGTTTCCTGTTGCAGTTCATCCTGGTATATCTGATGTAAATTCAAAATTTCTGGGGTTTGTGTACCTTGTGCTCCTGAAGAACCAAAGGATCATGTCCCACTTATAGACCTCAAAACAGCAATTTTAGACTCCTCTCCCCAGTTACATTCTGTTCCCCAAACATTCAAAAGTTTTGAAGTTACATCTTTTGGAGTTTAGATTATCAAATTCAACCTCCCTCTTACAAATTGTAAAACACTTTTATTAGGTGGATTTAAGGTGAAAATGTAATAGATACTTAGTTTAACTGTCCCTTATTTTTTCTGGTTCCTACTTTATTTATTTTCCAAACTGATGCCTAATTTATCCATACTTTTACTGTGTCATCTAATATAGTAGCCATGAGCTCTGCAGTCGTGTTTTTTCCATTTGTGCTTTATATCTCCCTGAGGTTGATTAGAATCAAATCACTATTTTTAAATTACAAGATGCTATAATGTTCTTGCTTTCTCAAGAAAGTGTTTAGAGTGTCACCAAGTTTTGTTCTTGTCAGTAAAATCTGACCACTCAGACTCCACATTGTAAGTAATATTTTCAGCCTTTTTAACCTTCTAAATTAGATATTTCCTATTAAATTGATTGTTCGAGAGATAATCTGTTGATTTCAAAGACTTGGTGACTGCTGGCTGATCGGAGACCAACATCCATATCACTCATGAGCTGCTCTTTGGTTAGTACTGACAATTTTTACCCTATCATTGAAAGCCGAGTGCTTTTCCTTTTAATTTGTTCACTGCTTATTTTTTGATGATGTACAATCAGACTCTTTTATTCAAGAAATCCCTTCCTTAAGTAAGGTTTTTTAATCAGCAACGATAGTACAAGCTGATCAGTATTTTTAATTACCGTGCTACAAGTTGAGGGGAACGAGATAAATTATCATGAATTCAGTACTAGTTTAAGTTCATAGAAACATAGAATCATAGAATCACAGACTGTTTTGGGCTGGAACAGATCTTAAAAAAATCATCTAGTTCCAATTCCCCTGACACAGACAGGGACACCTTCTACTAGGACAAACTGCCCAGAGCTCCATGTAACCTGGCCTTGAACATTTCCAGGGATGGGGCAGCCACAGCTTCTCTGGATAACATGTGCCAGTGTCTCAACACTCTCCCTGTAAATAATTTTTTCCTAATAACTAATCTAAACTTACTGTCTTTCAGTTTTAAACTCTTCCCCCTTGTCATGTTCATCCCCCAGCCTGTTTTTTTACTGGCGATTTCCCCAACCTCTAACCAACACTTTGCACTTGGTTTTGTTAAATTTCTTGAGATTTCCATGGCCCTACTTCTTGAGCTTTTCCAGGTCCCTCTGGATGGCATCCCATTCTTCAGAAGTGTTAACCACATGACTCAGCTTGGTATAATCAGCAAACTTGCTGAGGGTGCACTCAATCCCTTCATCTATCCTGTTAATGAAGATATTAAATAACACTGGTTCCCATATGGACCCCTGCGGAATGATCTCCATAGGGACTGTGAGCCATTGACCTGTTGGATGAAACTGTCCAGCCAATTTCTTATCCACCTAACAGTCCACCCATTGAATCCATCTCTCTCCAATTTAGAGAGAAGGATGTTGTGGGGGATTGTCAGAGGCTTTACAGAAGTCCAGATAAATGACACCTGTAGCC
>VYZQ01022248.1:10516-34363 GCA_013400655.1 Mystacornis crossleyi
CCAGAAGAAATGTATTTTCATGGTTTTGAAAACATTTTGCATTAACTGTTAGTTCTTTTTTTCAGATTCTTTCCACTGCTCAGTTACTTATGTTTTCCTTCTAATGGCTCTGTCTTGCAGAACACACTGTCTTTCTCACAGCTTCATCCCAGCTGGCATTTGTAGCAGAAAAAAACAAAACAAAACAAACAAACCCAACTTTAATAAAGAAAAATTTTCCATGAACAGATCCAAGGAACCACTGTAAAAACACTAGAAGAGATGTAGAAAAGGTTTCAAACAGAGTAATTTGAATTAAGTTGCAATACTGAGAAAAAATCTGAAATATTTTTAAAATTTATTATAACCCAAATTCCGTTATTTCCAAATATACAAAAGAATGATAAATTTCTACAGATACGGGAATTGAACTGTGTCAGTTACTAAAAAAGAAGGAAGAAAAATGTTGCTGCTTCACCATAAATTCTAAATTCACCATTTCTGAGTGTAACAACTGGCTGGCTTAAATAAAGACAAACTGCCAAAGTTTTTATACACCTTTGAAAGTCACAGAAGTCAGAGAGAATTTAATGGCCTCAGAACATGACCTCAACATACTGACATGCAACCTGAAAACTTTTCATAAAAGAGGGGACAAGAATTCCAGTTTAGAAACAGACTGACCAGCACTGTCCTCATTGTTTGTTCTCCAGGGACAGACAAGTTACCCACTAATCTTCCTGACAACAAACTAAAATTTTACAATGCATACTCTGAAGTTATTTTTGGCAAGCCACGCAAATGAAAACTGTACAGGCTATCATCTCCTGCACCCAAGGAGCTGCAGGAAGCCACTCCCAAGCTGGGAGGGAAGAGGTCTGAGGCTGGAAGTCTGTCATCAGTTTTGGGGCAGGTGGCATGAGGAGTCTGCTATTATAGCACCCAGAAGTTCAATATGAACACAGCCAGCAGCCTCTTCATTTTTACATTTGCCATCCATATAGCTATTACGGTGCATCCTCATTAGCAGACCAGCCAAGGTAAAAATCTTATACCCGGTTTAGCCTGTTTTTGGAAGAGTCTGTAGAGAGATAGTTCTCTTAACAACTACCTAAATCATTTCAGAGCATTTAATTTACTGACTGAAGCAATACCTGAGAGGCATAAAAAGCAGTACTAACTAGACATTTTGCTTCCATCCAGAGAGCACCCTGCACCTTCAACAATAACAGCAGAGTCATTACCATTAATATTTCAAATTGCTCTAAGTCGCCATATTCCCCAACACAAACATAACAACACTTTAACAAATACCGAGAACGCTCTGTATGAAGCTTTATTTTAGCAAAGAACCATTCCAAACTAGTGGACACCTTAAACTGTCACTTTATAATATTCTGGTAATCAGCCATTACCTCCTTGGCAAGAATCACATAAAGAAGAAAAAAAAACAAACAAGAAAACCAACCAAATAAAAAAACAACAACAAAAAAATCCCACACCTTGGCACCTTCACCTGATTTCCTCTTGTATTAGACAATGTCAGAGATTCTGTAATCACATTTTCCAGGCAAAACAATTTACTGCATTGTTAGCTTCAGTGTTTTTAAAAATATGCCTTAGATGATACCAAGACTACATACAAAAAACGACATGTGCCCAAGTCACAGGTTACAACTACTAATAATTGTTTATACTACATAGCTCTTCTGCTTTGAGTTCTCTTTCTCCAGTACTCCAATAAATACAAAATATAAATAATTACACCCGAATATACGAATTGCATATTGAAATCAAATAAACAATAGGTACATGATCTTTCATGAAAAATTAGCTCAGAACCACTTCTTTAAGGAAGTAAAAGATATCCTAGCTTAAAAGTTAAATTAAAAAACACTCCTGCATGCTGCAGGTACTGTACGAATAGTCTGTAGAAACAAAGATCTGGTAAATGTGATAGTCATTAAGTCCAAATCTGCTGACAGAAAATGAGCAGAAGACTTACATATTCTCACTCTTCCTCTATCAAGCTGCAGAATAGTAAAACTTACGGTTTACGGGTTTGTATAAACTTAAATATATATGCATATTTACAAATATAATGTACAATCCAATAGAGAAGGCTGTAGGTGACATTCAACCCAAATATCCAGAAGAGAAACAAGAACAAAGATTACACATAAAAGTTAGTCTCTTGATATATAGACATGATAGCTTGTTGGCATAAGGGCTACGAAATACTCTCCCCAACAAATAAAGAGTCACAAGACTAGAAAATCAGATACTTTGGGAGTAGTTCCACTGACTAGATCAAACCAGCAGACAAGTGTAACACTCCATCACCATCAGTAGCATACAGAAACAGGTTATACCATGCAGTTCAGCGACACGAAAAGGATGCTTCTTTCACTGAATTTAATGTGCTTCAGTTATCAATAAATAAATAATACAAACACATACACAATTTGTCTGATTTGGAACATATCAAAGCAGACCAATTGATTCCCTGGAGAAAAATGACAACACATTTACACAAAAGTTATTGTTAATCAATTAACAGACCAGCTAGCAATTGCTTCAAGGTGGGATGCGAGCGAAGAAACTGGCCAGAAGAAAAACGGCAGAAAAGGGGAAAGTTTTCCTGACCACATCCTACAGATCACCATCTTTGATCCACTCCAGTATTAAAAATAAGGATAAAAACCCCCTGTATTTTATACAAAAAACTGAACCAGTGCTCTAAAATGAAGTGCAAACGGTGTAGTTCACAAAGTGAACATTCTTAGCAAAGAGTGTTCTATCATATACTTCTCCCTTTTTTATTTTTTAAAAGAAGAAACCAACACTTGTTCAGTCATTTGAAAGGCAGTCGTCCTATGGGAAAGTAGAAATAGTCTTATTTTGAGAATCGCTCTACCCTAACATCTAAATACCCCAGGTGCACACTATCACACAGTACCCAGCAAAATTTTACTTACCAATTTAAAGCTGCTAAAAACCCCTCTAAAATTTTGCAGAGACGAAAGGACGCTTCCCCACGTGAAGATAACACGTCAAATTACTCCTCAGTAGTAGAAGCTAATACTGAAAATGTTTTACACTGGTAAGTGTCAACCATAAAGGAATTACACTAAGCTAAATAGTTCGGTTAAAAAGAGCTTATGCCCAGACAAGACCTTGGAAGGTAAACACAAGTTCCCCTATTTTACTTTACAAAAAATTCACTCTTCATTGCTGTATACACATCTATGTCTCTCATAATAAACAAAAGTGGTATATAAATTCCACCACACTTGTTTTTTTTTTTTTCCAATTATACTGCCCATCACCCTTAACAGTGGACCAAACCACGATTAAACACGCTTTAGGAAGGGATTTGTTTCACTAAGTTTTCATGATACAAAAGCCAAAATATCAAGGCATTCATCTCCAAAAGGCTGCTCTCCCTGTCCACTACAAAGAGTCCAGGAACCTAAACATAGAAAAAATGGAGTCAAGCCCTAAGAGCCTACGTGCTTTCAACCCCTAGTACTTTAAAGTTTCTGTTTCTTCCCACTGAAGAAGGAAAAAGACAAAAATTAGTTAAAATCTACATTTCTCTTCAGGTTTCTTATCTTCTTCAGTCTGGGCTGGGACATAACACCTAACAGAGGAATTTTTTCCAAGTATTTTCACCTGGTACATTAGTTTTACTTAAGCATAAACTTGGCAGGGGAAAGGTATGGCGTTAGGTGCTTTTGGTTTTGTGGGTGAGTTTTGAATGCTTCCTCTTTCTGAAATATTAATACTAGCTGGGTTCCAGATTATTTCTTTATTTGCATTGCAAAAGGCACTTCTGGGCTATTTATAGGGCTTAACAAATTACTTATCTTCAAGAAGTGCATTCGAGGCTCAAAGCCTATTCTATAACACGCTGTCAAATTCACAACATCAGGAAAAGAATACTGAATTTCTTTCTGCAATCAATTAAATATCTAAACTAGATTCAGACAAAAGAAACAGGTGACAGGCAAACACTAACCATTTACCTCAAGACTGATTTTAAACACTGAAGATAGAAAAGCAGAAATGTGAACTTTCAATTTTCACATGTTCAGACTTCTTCCATACACTCTCACTTTTCTGACCTCTCTGAAAGATAAAAGAGAATACTTGTTTCAATCCATTTTTTTCCAGCCTAAAGAGAACAAGAAACTTATGGGAAAGGACCTGTTGCTGCCTAATCCACAATAAACATTATGGTATTGAAATTCACCTCAGCAGTGGATGACAGGAAAAGCAAGAGAAGAAAGCTGAGTCACACCTGGTCATTTCTCTCTACAACTCAGCTACAGCAATAATGATTTATTTTGGGACAAGTGTCATTCTGTGGGAGGGAAAAATGAAGAAATATAGAGAGTGAAAACAAAATTCAAGTCATTTAGCTTTATGACTAAAGCCTCAAGGACATTCAAACGTAATGGTGAATTCAGGTCACCCTTACAGTCACAACATTCAGACCATGTTTTTTTTCAAAACTTGTGGTATTTAAGAACATTGCCAAGTAAAATCATGGATTATTATTTATCATCTCAGTATCAAGAAAAGGTGACAAAACAGGGAAAAAATGCTCATACATCCCTTAGAATACTTAAAATAGGTGACAACTTCGGTAGTGAAACCAAAAATAATACGTGGTAAGAAACTGAACTAATTTAAACTTCCAGAAAAAGGAAAAAAGCCACCAGCGTTCTTTTCACGTAAAGAACTTGGCTACTCTGGGGCACAGTTTCTTACTGAGACAATACTCTGGCATTAGACTACAGCTGTGCACCTACTGTCCTGCTGATATAATACCACTTGAAATATATTTGGCTAGCATATTTTGTGTGTGAACACAGAGAAATTAAGTATTTGAAAATATGTAGTGCCTCAGCTTTTTCCCATGAACTTTTTAAAATTTTCCCATGCACATGAAAATGAAAATACTGGTATGCCCAATTTTTTATTCTGCATTTGTTTAGTGTAAGGCACTTCACGGGAACAGTAGTTTAAAAGAATCTTTTTGCATAAAAATACTCTTATTAAAATATTTCAATCAACTGAATAGATTCACAAACCCAAAATTACATTACAAAACCTGCTATGGAACTCACTGCACTTTGAAAAATGGACAAGAAACAGATCTCAGAGGAGAGAGGGCAAGAAAAAATTTGCCATCTTTCTCCTCCTGGTGTTCTCTTCCTTCTTCCTTTCCTATTACCACGCATTTCAATTGGGAATGCAACACTTCTCCCACCTTCACCTACTCAAAAGTGAAGAAGTACCTTCTGCTTTTCCTGTATTACTTATTCTAGTTTACCTGAATTACTTTTTCATTATGGCATAATTACAAATTCAGCATCTCTATTTCAGGATACGTGTCAGGTGTCCAACTGCAGGCACTCTGGCTTCTGGAACGGGACGGTTGCCCATATTAAATGCTCAACAAAACCAAGGATGATTCACAAACTATGCCAGTAGTGTTCACAGTCTCCCTCTTTCACCGACCAGACCCACAAGAAATTTGATATGAGTTGCGACAAGCATGGCCCATGAACTTTCAGTGAACATGGTGGTTATGGCATAGAAATTTTTGCTTCTGTATAGCACAGAACTAACTCAATCTTGGCACAGTTGAGTATGTAAATTCACTGAGATTCACAGAGTATTTCAGCCTGGCCTGAACAGCAGTTTTTGAGCGTGCTGAGCAAACATTTGTATTTCGACCTCTTTAGAAAGGAAAATTAATTCAAAACAAGATGGGGACAACCAGGCACCTTCAACAGCTCCAGAGCAAGAGTGTTCAACTTTCATACAAAAAGACTAGTTAAAAAACCCATACACTTCAAAGCCACATTTTTAACCCCTCAGGAAGTACCCTTAGAGAAATATTTCTCCTATTTAACGTCTCTTAGTGCCAGAAATCAGTATGTGCCCCAGTCCTGTGCCCTCTAACTTCACTTTATCAGCTAAGTATTAAGGCACTTCCCTGGAAAGCAAACCTGTACTCCAGACTCTGCTCCAATTGCCTTTAACAAAGGGCCCACAAACACCTGAACAAAGATTGGGTCCTGGGATGTTTGGGAGAGATAAATGTCCTCTGAATCGTTATGCTAAACTGTCCTTCCCTTTTGCTCTTCCCATCTTCACACTAAGTTCTTTGCTAAACCAGGCACAGCAGAAATCACAGAAAACCCATGCAATCCAGCCTGCATTATGGTGGTCAGGTTAACAAAGAGATTTTAGTACTCTGAAGACTATGAAGGATACTTAAAACAGTAGTCGCTATATTCAAAGACAACATTCAAATTTTTTTTTTTTAACATGGATTTTCTTGCATCCTCAGAGAGAAGTTGGATAAAGTCATGGATGACTACAATCTCACAGACATCAACATAATTCTAGTACCTCAAATATTTCTCATAAACAGTTGCAAGAGCATGGAATTCACCCTTCTATTCTGACACTTTCTCAAGCTGACAGTTTCCAAGGCCATAACTATTTCTAAGCCTGGGTAAACCTATAAGCAACGATTCTAGTAAAGGAGATACCAGAACTTCCTGTTACGTCATTCTTGGGTATTTCCCCTCCCATCTCCAAACACCTCCAATTATGTCAGATAGAGCACACAGCTTTCAAGAACACCAGCAGAAAGAAAATGGTTATCCTTATCAGAGCAGTCAAACTTCGGACAACTTTAAATTGCTTGAGTGAAACGGATGACATTAATCCCATCTATTTGTGCAGGGAGATCAAAATGGAGGATAACGTAATACAGACTTAAAACCACTGCTAAAAAGATCTCTAGATATACTCTTTCAATACATGTGATATAAATCTACAGTGTACTTAACTAACTGAATTAAAAAAGGTTTAAGCCAAGCAAAAAAAATTCTCAAGCTAAACAACACATCTGCTCTACTACCCTGCAGTATTTGCACTGATTTAACTTGCAGCCCATTTAAATCAGGACTCCAGTGCAGCATGTCAGTAGGTGCACACAGAGCAGCCCAACCTCACAGACTTACTGACTCAGATCCCAGATGCACTACGGAAGGATTAGTAGGGCACTGCATCTTTTATAAACTCGGCCACTCAGAGCAGGCATTCACGTGTTCAGTCTGAGTATCACTTTGAGGCTGCAATATTGCTTCCTGGTCAGGAACAAGACCCTCTCACAGACTTCTACTGAAGCACACAGATACGTCTTAAATTCTTGTTTCAGCCAACTTACAATAAGGCAGCTCAGGTTCTTTGACAAGGTAAGGCCTTGTGTATTTATCTGTGCAGTTTTATACCTTTCCAGTTCTGCATTTTATCTTTATTCTCTTTATAAAACGACCAATGACAGAGTTCAAAAGAGATGCAAAGAGTGGTCATCTTTACAGACAGAGCTATTAGAAAAAAAAAAGAAAAAAAGTTAGGCTAGGGAAGACAGAGAATGAAGGTAGACCATGTATTGTCAGTGCCTTGACAGGCAGCTATATACTCCTTCTACCTTTCATTCCCTTCTTTTTAACTTTGTAACAGGTAGTCTCACTTTTTTTAAACCTCTCTTTAAATCCTGTGGAATCAGTCTTTCCTTTCCGTAGCCTCTAAAGAGGATCTTAAAGAACATTCTAAAAAAGGTATACAGTTTAAAGTTGACACCAGGATTACTTCCACATTTCTTCACTGGCCTCAGGAATATTTCCATGAGTACTATGTCTTCTTTCAAAACTACTATTTGTCTGTAATCTGTGTTTCACTTGAAGTCTTAATCCTTAAGTGATGACTACTGTATCCACATGGTCAGTTAAGTGATGACTACTGTATCCACATGATCATAATGTAATGAAGAAAATCAACCACTTCTGGAGGGAAAAAAACATCACAACCCTTTCAAGAAGTTTCTTAATAATCTCAAATAATTTATTAGTGAGATGTCTGCCCACGTTTCAAATTGGAATATTAACTCAAAAACACAACACACTTCAAGAGAAGATAATGTATTCTTCACTGATAACAACACTCTTGGGCCTTTCCAATTCCATTTTTAAAGCCATCAACTTCACTAAGAAAGGGTTTATATCACACCTTTTTGGCTGAAGAGAGCTTAGGGGAAATTAAGATTTACATCACATTATTTACTAAAGAGATCTATCCAAAATGATTTCACAGTCCTATAATGAAGAAGTGAAAAAAAACTTCCATGTCGTTGAATATAAAAGCTTTCAAACCAGGTGCAAAGACCTTCTACCAAAATTCTACACACGCAAAGCATCTTTGCGTCAATATTCAGGACAACAGCATGACGGGGGTTTGACATACGCTCAGCTGGATTCGGCTAACCTGTCTGATCTCTTCCCTGGCCCGACAACTAATTTAAATGATGAATTTTTTATCATGATGCAGGTAAATGAAGTTAAACCAGATAAACCAGGTTTTACACCAAAAGGTTTTTCAGCTTCAGCAGTGGCAGTGCTGAAACTCACAGACAAGCCAAACCCGGGTCCGGGCACAGATTTGCTCTACTGCAGATTCCGCGGCTGGAGCCGGAGACACGGCAGCACCGGGGCCATTCAATGCCCACAGCCCCGCAGCGCGGCTCCCGAACTGCGCCCAGGCTGCGGCGCGTCCTCCTCCGCCGCCCACAGCCACCTACAGCCACCGCAGGCACCCCCAGCTGCCCTCACACCGACCAGCGGTGGCGCGGCGGCAGAAAAGGGAGCGGGGAGGGGGGAGCGGAGCGAAGAGGGGGAGGCGGAGAGAAGAAAAAAAAAAAAACAAAACCAAGAACAACACAAAAAAGAGGGCGCTGGGGAAGGGGGCAGCCGGCTATTGGGGCACCTCCTCCCGCCGGGCACGGTCACAGACAGGCACCTCGGCAGCTCCTTTGTTCCCCTCCTTCCCGCACTCACCCACGGTGGCCAGGGTCTCCAGGTCCTCCAGCTTGTAGGCAGCGGGCTCGAGTGCGGCGGGCGAGCCGGGACCGGCGGGGCTGGGGGCCGGCATGGCTGGCTGAGGCGCGGCCACTCCCGCCGCCGCCGCCTCACCGCCGCTCTTCGCCCCCATTTTGGCTTTGGCAGCGCTGAAGGCGTCCATGGGGCCGAGCGGGCGCCCCGGCCGCTCAGCGCATGGAGAAGGGCGAGAGGAAGGGGGAGGAGAGGGAGCGGCGGGGACGCAAAGTTTCAGTCTTCAGCAGGCGGGGTGGCTGCTCCCCAGGGCTGGAGCCCGCTGCCGCCTCGGAGTGGGCGCGCAGCCCTTCAGCATCGCGGCCACAGCCGCCGCGCCGCCCGCCGGTGCCCGCAGCAGGCAAGGACCGCCGCGCAGACAATGGCGAGGGTGCGCCCAGCCGCGCCACACGCGGGGCGGAGGGCGGGGTTTGCCGCTGCCGCTGCGGCACCGTCCCGCTGAGGGCTGGCGGGGCGGGGAGGGGCCGGGGGAAGCGCGGCCCCGCCGCACAGCGGGAGCGCGGCTCTCGTCCCCGGCGGCGGGCACGGGACCTCGTGAGAGCCCTGGTGCTCTCTGCTCGTCTTTCCCCACCTTGTGTCCCGCCCGAGGGGCAACGCGGCGGGGCTGCGGGGACACAGGGTGGAGGGGCGTGCCCGCGGCTGCCGCGCCTGCCCCGCGCTCCCTCAGTGCTGCAGGGGTGCCTGGGACGGTCCTGTCCTCTCCCCGCAGAAAGTTAAAAATGAGCGTGGAGCCCTTGCAAAGCGGCAGCCGGCCCTCGCTCGGCCGCACAGTAACAGGGCTGGGAAGAGCCGGTCGTTCCTCACGCGTGGGAGCGCGTGTTCGAGTAGCTCACTCCGCACATCCCAAAGGGTTTGTCACGCCTTATTTTACTCCCTGTTTCCAAGAAGGTGTGGATTCCGCACCGGCCACAGCCCGTCCGCGTCCCCTGCTTCAGCCTGCAGGGTATTCGTGTGGCTGGGAATGGCTGGCGGGAGTGCTGGGCTGCGCTCGGCCGAGGCGAGGAGGCACCCGCCTCATGCAGCAGCAGCAGTGGAATACCGAATATAGCTCCTTCCAGAGCAGCCAAGCTGTTGACGATTATGCTAGAAGACAGGGCAAATTGGTGTGTGAACCAAGTCATGGTAAAGCATACGCATCACAACTGGGAAGGAAATACTAATTTATTTTAATGCCTTGGTCTGGCCCAGTTTTGCCCTGTTAACATCTCCTACCCTATGCTCCAGTGAGCAGGATATCTGCAAAGCTGATGTGTGAAGTCACACGGGTGGCGTTTGGCATCTCCTTTTTATTAAATGTGACATCATGAGAATTAAAGGTCTGTTAGTTTCTGTGTGGGGTAGATTCAATAGTAATGAGAAATAATTGTGTGTATACAAAAAATGAGTACAAATACATAAATGTTTTATCAGAATTACAAATTTATGTACATTTATCCTGACTTTTAAGGCATCCTTAGAGTGCAATTTGTAGTCATAATATCAGAGGATATATAACGTGTGTTTATCTTTTAGCTTGTTGACATGAAGGGTTATGAGTAATTCGGAAAATTGTTAAGTCATCTCTGCTTCCTGTCAGCCTGTGAAAAGTCACCAGTCAAGGAAGATGACATCATTTCTACTCCAAAATTCTGAATTTCATTTGTGAACTGTTTGGAATGCAAGTTTTGCACTTCTATTTTTCCTTTACTACTTTACTTCCCTTTGTGCTTCTTTACTGTGAGGTTGACTGAGCACTAGAACAGGTTGCCCAGAGAGGTTGTGGAGTCTCCTTCACTGGAGATATTCAAAAACCATCTGGATGCAAGTTTGTGCAATGTGCTCTGGAATGACCCTGCTTGAGCAGGGAGGTTGAACCAGATGATGCACTGTGATCCTCTCCAACCTTACCCATTCTGTGACTATGTTTTGTACACTATATATCATATTAACCACGATTTACCAGATTTTACATTATTTAGGCCTTGAACGACATATTTTAAAGATTCCTTAAACTGCAAATTGGAAATGTTCTGGCAAGCTGTAAATTTAATTCCTGTTTTGTCAAAAGCTAAGCAACCCAACAAAGCTCTTTCAACAATAACTGATTTTTTTTTAAGATAGCAGTTTGAAAAATAAGCATTAAAACATTGAAGAAATCTCAGTGTGTATAAAAATGTAACTTTGTTTTTTAGCTGAATAATTGCAAATTGAGAAAAAAGATACAAGCTGATCGTGGTAATTATTTTCAAGAGAGAGTACCTTAACTTCACTCTACCCAAGAAAATTGATATGTGATCTTCCTGAAACCTTTCCTTTTCAATAAAAACTAAGAAATCTTTCACTGCTCAGATGTTAAAAAGGATGTAAAATACTTCACGTAACATATTGATATCTTCAACTGATATTTCCACTTATGCTACAAATTTTGCTTAATCTTTAAATTACTTATATTCAGGACCATAAAACTTTCTTTTAAAGAGCCTCCTATTGCCATGCTTCAACAGTTGGTGGCCTGTATGACAGCACACATACAAGAGAGCTGTGATTCAGCAAGGTTCCTAAGCACAGGATTAGCTCCATTCGATGCAGTGTTTGTTCTTAAGATTAAAGTTTACTTCCTTCCTTGCGTCCAAGATGTTTGCTAGTTGTAGTTGTGGCAATATAATTGCAATGTTTATATTTAGAATGTCAACATATCATTAGTGTGCTTTGCCACCTCTGTATAACCCACTTAGAGTTTATCTTGCAGATACTGATTATTATCCACAATACTTCAGGAAAAGAAAATGTCATTCTTTCTACATACAATGAGGTTGAGAATCAAAACTCCTAACTTCATAAATTGCAAGTGCAAGTAGAGCTGGCCACTCGATTGCAACAGTGGATATGAAACATAGTTTCTTGGCCTATTTGGACGCAATTCATAGGCAAGCCTGCAGCCCTGTACTCCTTTTTTCTTTCTTTTTTGCTGTTATTTGAACTTAAAATGTGAACTTGTGGTCACAGGTACTTTTTGAAAATCTTGGTCTTGGTCTTGCTCTCAATAATTCATAGTTCTCAGCCTTTTCACTTTCCCCACATATGCGTTAGGTGCCTACAGCCAGGTTCCTTTATCTTAAAACTATTTACCCCTTTATGTTTCCATTCCTTTACCTTACATGTGCTAACACCAATGGTTAGTTCTATTTTCATTTTCCTTTAAAAGTACCAGATGTTAGAGATGAGTCTTTCCAGAGACAGTGAAGACCTTTCTAAAAGAGATTTACAAAGAACAGTAGTTTGAATAGTTTTCTCAAGTCATTATTTTAGTGAGGGCATATTCTTCTATTTCACCTGCAAAAAATGTTCACTGTACTTATACTCCTTTGTAAGCTCAGAATTTTCAGGGACCAAAAGGGTTTCAGGTGTCAATTTGGTTATCCTGTGCTACCTTTCATGTATGAACATTTGCCAAACTTCAGTACTTACAACCACACTGGTATTTTAATGTTTCTTTGGGTCCTAAATTACTAACTTTCCTTGCATTCCTTCCTTTTTGTTTGTTTGTAGGTTTTTTATTTTCTACCAGGAAACCTTTAGTTAACAATATCAAACCAATGGAAAGGATAACAAACTTTCTACCTAACACAGAATTGATATAACAGATCTTTTTTCTGGGGACATTGTGGTACACATTCCATGCAAATGGAATATGATTTAGGCATCTTGCTCTCTGGGAAAGGAATCAGTCATTTAAATGTCGCCATGACTGCAGACAAAAGAGTCTTTCCTGCGGTCTAAGCAGGTTTGCGTTTGTCTACCTGAAAGCCTGCTTCCTTCTCCCCTGCAAATATATCATTTTCCTTACAAATCTTGTTAAAGCGTATCTTTACCATCACCATCGTAGTAAAACTACTGCTACAAGTTTGCTGGGGAACCTGTTCAAACCTGTAGGGAGGAAATGGAGAAGTCCTTCAGTGGAGGTTATTACTAATAAATAGCTCCATATCATCTCCTTTAGTCACATTACATACAGTGCCTAAAAACGTGGGACTGCTCTGAGGAGGAAGAATAACTAGTAAAGATAATTAGTACTGGTATGTGTTTTTCATTTGTTTTGTTTTGCTAAAGAAGTTCATGATCAGGCAAGTCCTATGATGTAAACCAGCACCCTTTCGTGCAAAAAATCCCGGCCTGTGACAAAGGAAGGGGGAAATTATTCCACCCCTTTGAAGCAGTTCCTTCATAGTATGGAAATAAGTGCATCTGTATAATGAGCAATCACACACCATGCGAATGTATCTACACATTCATAAAGCAACTATCACACTTTTATTTGAATATGATTATGTTTAACATTTTTTTTAACGCATTTAAATTATGATGAGTATAGTCGCTGTATCCAAATGAGAATTTAAACACAAAGAATATAGCATAGTTGCCTACATCCAAAACCGTGTTTCTGGTGAGTCTTGCTGAGTTGATTCCTTGCTTCAGAATTGCATTGGTGTAGCCAGTTCAAACATGGAAATGCTGTTACTAAGGTGTCTAGACTTCTGCCCAGTCTGAGCAAGTTTGTTCCTACTTTCTGCCAAAACTAGATTGAGATCTGGAAACAAGATGTTGCTTTGCCTACGTTTGCTGAGGAACTTGTTCTGTTAAGCATTCTGAAAGTATATCTCTCATACATGCAAAACTGCTCCCCTCACAAAAGTAAGTTGTGGCCAATTTTTTACAAAATAAATATGTTATGGGAACACTGTGTTAGCTGAGAGAAGACCCTGAAACACCAGCATGCTGGACAAGCACTTTGAAGTCAGGTAGTGATATTTGCTTCAGTTCAAAGATAGAATAAAGGAGCAATGCACTAGGACACCTTTTAGTTCATTGTTTCCCCCAAACAACTAGTTATGTACATTGACACTGACATATCTCATTTTGAATACTCAGGATAATGTGCTGGTTACAGCAGTCACCCAGAAAATGGGATATCCAGAATTTTTGATCTTAATAATATGAGAAGAGCTCTCATTCTAGCCTCCCTTCTTTAAGTTACTGAATGCCATTGTAGGACCTATTCTCCCATACTGTGCATTCCTACTTCATGAACACTCCATATTTACTGTACAAGTTAAAGGACGTGTTTGCTACATTGCTCTGTGGAATTTTGCAATTGTTGTATAAATTAAATATAATTAAATTCACACTTCTTTATGCAATTTATGGTATGTAGCTATAGTGTATTTTTACAAATTTTACCACATTTCTGCAAAAATTAGTGTAAAATAATAAATTCTAGGAATGAGTAAATTGGTTTGAGCTTTATTAATTTCTATTTTTTTTTTTCATAGCAAGACATGCATTACGTGAACTTTATAGTATTCAGGGTAGTCAAACAGAATAATAAACCTATCTGTTGCTACCAGCTTCAGGGAATTAAGCTATCTCCACAAGAAGTTCGCAGTTAGATAAATGTAAAATTTCTGTGACAAACCATTTTTTCTCCTGTACTTAGAATAGTTAAAAGCCTTTTAAAGTGAAATTGCATATGTCTTTTTTGTTAAGATATGCGCATCTAATGCATGAACAGAATAAATCTTTTAATTCAACATTTTTGAAATTTTATTTGCTTTCATATTGGTATCTTCGTTTCCAAGACTAAGGACTTGGTGTGAAAAAAGAAGCAGCTAAAATCTTCCTCTAGTCACAGGCCTCAAAGTGAGAATGTTGCCAGGCCTCAGAGTCCATCATGTCTGCCTTGATTTAGCATCATATTTTCCCCATTTCACAATTTATGTGGGCTTCAGGTGTGGTTCATTTTAATCTGATCCAAATCCAGGCTGCCACAATTCTGTTCTCCTTCTCTCACATCAACACCTACACCCTTGCTTTTGCTTTTGACACTCAGGTAGCTTCCTGGTGAGCCAGTTCAGGAATTAGTTCAGGGATTCATTTATTAAATAAAGTTAATAGGATTTCTAGCCAAATCGCTTCCCTAAACCCTTTCCATGCACAAGGTTTTAGGGCATTTAGTGCCCTACAGCTGTGGGGAAATCTGAGCCAGACTGCATTTTTATCCAGCTGGTTCAGTTTTATCCACCCCTTTCATTTGCTTATGCTTTTGCTGTTTCATGCACTGACACTTGAAAAAAAAAAAATCAGCACTTTGAATACTTCATAGATGTACATGGCTGCAGCTGAGGTTCCTATTAATAGTTTTTAAAAATACCTCCATTCATAAACCTTTTCCAACCTAAATGACTTTATGCTCTGCACGACTTAATCACTTCACAATGATGTTGAAACTGGCCAAAAAATCAGAGGAAGGAGATGAGCATCTCATTTAGATTGTCAGACAGTAGATGATATTCTGGATTCCTTTCTTTGCCTACTTCTATCAGGAAATAAGCAGTTAGATTTAACCCAGGTTGATTCCAGATGAGACTGTCATTCTCTCTCACCTCTGTAGCACTTGAAATCAGCTAAGCAAAATCTTACTCTTATTTACTCCAAGGTAAATCTTTTCACATCTTTGCAATTTATCTCTAAAAAAAGATGAAATCACAGCCCCCAAAGTTTTACAAATAGTTTACAAAAGTATTCTATAAATATTTATATTCATGGCTAAATGTAAGCAATTCTTATTTATTTTTATTAAAGACAAAATGCTTGCATGCATATAGCTATATATTTAAAACTGGAATTGAACGGTGAAAAGAAAGGACATTATCTGTTGAATACAGAAACATGAATTATGCATTTATTATTTATAACTGGTATCTTCTGCTATGAAGTAATATATTCTTAATCTGCTCTTAATGTAATTAAAATACTGTAAAGTCTAAATTCATTCTGTAATGTCACACTTACCACTTTAACACTTCAAGCTGGCCTAATTTATACTTTTATCTTTTGTTATCAATTAATATCCTTACAGAAACATGCTAAAGCAGATAGAAAAGCCTTCAAAATATTTCTACTGATACTCTTACAATCTGATTACTACTGAAGGTGAAGAAATAGGTTTTAGATTTCTTAAATTCATTTTTGTACTCTTACATATGAAATAAATCTTAATGTATAATATTCAAACTTTTTCTGCTAAACAAGTGTATGTTTTGCTGAACAATTACAAAGTGATATAACTGTGATCCATTTGTGTGTTTACAGTTCAGTTCGCTAACTGTTCAGTATATGAGCGCCACTGCAGGCTCATTAAGCAAAGTATTTAAGCACCTACTTAATGTTTGCTAGTTTTAAGCAAGTGCCTAGATTCTGTTAAAGCCAGCAGAATTATTCGCAAGGTGCAGTGATTCAATAACTGCAGTAGAGTTTACCTGTTTACATGCATGGTTAAAGTCATGCATGCGTTTACATGCTTTATGAACAGGAGCATAAACCAAACGCATGAAACTGAGAAGGAATCATATTTCAAATATGAAATGAAAATAGAATATAATGAAATTTCTTAGGAATGATGCTCATTTAACAATGAACTTCAGCCAAAAAAAAAAAAGGCATTGTGGCATTGTGGCATTTAGGAAGAGTCAATTTAATATATGATCGTTATAGATCCGTGCAAACCTAGATTATGCCCAGGCATATATAGTACAAACTGGTCGCCATAACTCCTGAAGAAGAAGAAAAACTTTATCTTCAAGGGCTTTATATGTGAATTCATTTAATGGTCTCACATCTTTTGCTACTTTATGGTACATTTTATTTTTTTTCCATTGTGTATTGCTTTGAGGTAGTATAAAATCTTTGAAGTAGTCAACATAAATATTGAATGTTGTGAATGTTGGGCTATACAAAATATGAGTGTAGATGAATTCAGCAGCATATGAGCAATCCAAGTGTTCATTGATCTTGCAAAACAACAAATTACATAACTTTCCTGCTATACTGCCTTTGAGTCAACTTTGTGTGTGTTGGAAGGCAATGGACCATTTCTCTAGACATCTGGAATAGATCATTCATTCATAGTTTTATTAAGGATGAAAACTTTTAGAAGGCCAAGATTTGGTACACATATTCAAGTTTCAGACTCATTTAATTTTACAAATTTTATACAGATGAAATTAGGATTATTAAATTAAATGTAAAATCCAACAGTTCAAATTCAAGCTAATATCATTTCAGGGGACAGGTAACTGCATCAATTGATGTATTGTCAATGCAGTTCCCTGCAAGTCTGAGGGGAATGAGGAAGACAGTGGCTTGAATCAGAGGAAATAGTCATTTAGGAAGAAGAGATGCTTTAAATAATCTAAAAATAATTGCAAGCATTCTTTTCCAGCTTTGAGCTTAGTGTATCTAGAAATCACATCTCATCATTAATAAATTCACTTTATCAAATTTTATATCCAGTGTTTTGGAAAATTTTTCAATGTGTTTATCTATTTTTGCCATAATTATTTTTCATCATCCATTCATCTACTCATAATCACAGGCATACTTCTGTGATGACAGAGGCTTTGCATCAGGTGTAANAGATGGCTTTACATTTCTCACACTCTCCATTAAAAATGATACCCAAATTCATTATAAGAAAATCTAATATGTGAAAAATGAAAAAATGTAGATAATAAGTATTAGCAGACATATAGGCCAAGGAGAAAGAGTGTTATCTGTTGAAAAAGCGGGTGCCATGCAGGGTGGTCAGGGTAGGGGGAGTCGGGACAGCAGTTCCAGGTGACATGGCTAAGGAGTAGGTCTGCTGAGGATTTCTGGGGAAAGTGTTTTGAAGGAGAATGTTGATAGGGTTTCCTTTTTCAGCTTGCTTCTGAACTTCTAGTGGTGGGGGGGGAACAGCAGATTCACATTTCCTTGATGACTGAGAAACCCAGTCTACAGAAACTGCTGAAGACAAAAATTGGGTTTGATCATACCATGGCTCATGCCGTGACTTTCCTGGACAGCTCTGTCCTTTTGTGGTTGTGCATGTCTATATGAATCTGTTTCTAAAATTAATGGAAGAAACCTGAAGTTCTTTGGCAATGATTTAGCTGGGTTCATCAGTTGTTTTTAGTATCTGTATTTGAACAGCTGGAACTTGGGGAATATAGAAATGAAGAAAATTATTGTAATTCAGGAAGAAATGTGGGTAAGGGGAGACAGGAATTTCACAAAGAAATAGTGAAAAGATAAAGGTGCTTCCCTAAAAATGCCAAGGTACAGGTTTTAGGGTACAGGTGACTGTAACACTGGTGAGGTGTTTCTGAATGAGTATAGGCTCTTTGGTCTGGACCACCTCATTTTTCTATCACTGGTAATATTTGACCATGCCAACGTATGCCCCCAGGGATTGTTACATAGGAAGAGTGAGGAGTTTAATGAAGGGGTGTGCATGAGATTTTTCAGGAATTTAAAAGCTGAAAATGTGAAAATCATATTGTGACAGTGTTCGAGATAGTAGAGTAATGAGGCTCAATTGGACAATGGAGACCTCAAATGTTTCTACAGGTTTACTCAGTACTCTTCTACTCTGTTATTTGGGATGGAGTAAAAGTTACCACTGGTAGCATTTTCATTCATTATAAATATTCAAGATCTTTACTAGTGTGGTGTGCTGTTCTATTAAAATTGTTACGGTTTTAGTATTTGATGGTGAAAAGAAAAGCCCAAGGATGACTTGCACATTT
The DNA here is from genome assembly GCA_013400655.1 of Mystacornis crossleyi. NCBI lineage: Eukaryota > Metazoa > Chordata > Aves > Passeriformes > Timaliidae > Mystacornis > Mystacornis crossleyi. The sequence continues at coordinate 29,073 of VYZQ01022248.1, forward strand.
GAGAAGAAATGTGAAAATACTTGGTGATATTATTTCTGAGATTCAGTGAGAAGTACTTTTCACTAGATGATTTGAAAAGCACTAATAGCATTTATTTGGCAATATTACAAATAGTGCATATCCTAATCTCATTACATTACAGATGACTTTTATTTCTTAAAATCAGTAGTTATTTGCTGAACATAACATGACAACTCTGATACTTGTTCAAAAATTTTTGAGAGAAAAGTTTTAACTTTAGATTTGGTTTCAGAGGTTGACAGTTTAATCTCCCAAGCCGTACTCAAGGACATGGAGAAGGAAAAATCCTTAATGAATTTTAATGGAATCAAATGGCAGCTTTTGTTAGATAAGCCCATTCAAACTGTATTTGTCAGTTTGGTCTTGTTTTATGAAATCAATTATATGCATTTCCTGTTTGAGCTTGTATATGGTTTGGAGTCAGTAGGAACAAAAGGAATGTTTAAGCGCTTTGTTGACTAACAAAAAGTTAAGCACATACTTAACAGCAAGTGCTTTACTAAATTGAAACTCTTCTAATGTTTTCTCCAGTTGCCGTGAGAGTAGAGTGAAAGAAGAAAAAAGATTACCTTTGGTCTCACTGAACCATTTAAAAGAAAGGTATGACTCTCTAGGAACTCTATTATACCAAATCAGGCCAATTCAGCAGAATGAAGCTTCAAACTGCATATTCTTATTGCAAGTAACACTAATTTCACTGGGTGTGAAATTTTTTTTTGCTAATCCAAAAGCATGAAATAAGTGCTGAGCAAGGAATATCTCACAGAAATAAAGTACCACACCAATGGTTTCTGACAGTAAGTAATGTTTAACGAAAGGGAAAAGGTGCTCTCATAACACAGGACTGCTGCAAACTGAAAAAATTCCCTTTGCAGCACCCCAACTTATTCTTCTTCAAAGGTGTACTAAATTTTGATTTCACAAAGCAGTAAAAGTGTCAAAAGTCAAACTATCGATGCAAGCAAATATGATATTAGAAATGAATATTTTTGTGGTTTTATAGATTTGCTGAAAATATGAATTAATTTCTTGCNTTTTTCATCATCCATTCATCTACTCATAATCACAGGCATACTTCTGTGATGACAGAGGCTTTGCATCAGGTGTAATCTACATACACTTGGGATTGGTTTGTTTTTTTGCTGTGATTAGGTAATAATGACATACTTCAAATATTGAAAAAATGGTTGCCTAGATACTGATTCCAACCTAGTGGAAATTAACAGGATTCTTGCACTTACTGATGTCCGAGACTAGTAGATAATATATTAAAAATTATGTAATAATTTTGTAAAAGAATAAATAATTTTGGGAGGTCTCAGATTACAGGAAAATGATCTTTGTTGGTGTTTGCGTCCACCTCTAGTTTTCTTCTTTCTGTTTCCCTGTATATGAAAGAGGCATAGATATACACAACTTATTTTACTAAAATAACTCTGACTATGTATTTTTATTTAAAAAAAATCAAAACCCCCTGGTTTTGACTTGGGCTGCATTTAACTGCTTGATAGGTCCTGTAACAGAGGGATAAGGTTTTTATCTTTATTTGGTTACTCCTTTTTTGTGACTCTTTTTTTGTGTTATTATTCAGATACTTGACTCCCTTAACCATTTTATCAGTGGTGCNAAAAGACTGGAAAATGATACATCACTGACACATGTAGATCTCTGTGCTAAGGCCTCCCAAATAATAAAAATATTTTCTATTAGTTCGCACATGTTCATATAATCTAAAAGAACTGGGTTCCCCCTTATTACAGATATAACGTAAGTTGTCAAAAGATGTGATTATGCATCAGGTATCTCAAAATAAAACAGCAGTGATAAAAATATCCTGAAAAAATTCTTTGCATGAGATGAAGGTCTGCCTCAATTCTGAGAAGTGTTTCTGCTGAAGCTGTGACAATCAGTCAAAGCCATGAGAATACCTGCTCTGTGATGAAGCCTCATAAATAAGTAGGGAATTGTTTTAAGATGGGGAAAACTATATGACCTCTGGAACCCTTCAAGACCTCTTCCTATATACCACAGAAAGATTTCTGCTAATTTCTGTTTGTCTTTATTTAGCAAAACTTTTTATCCTTACAATAAAGAAGTGTTCATATCATAGCTTTTATGGGAATCTTATATGTGCCTCCAAAAAATAACTTGAATCATTAACTCACAATTTTATTCTTTAGATTTTTTGCTTTTGTAAAATGTAAATATGAACATAAAGTCGTATACAAATTATTTCATTCTAATTCAGTATTCCATTTTTTATCTAGGGGTATGCTAGTGAAAATTACACGTTTTCTAAGTAGTTCATTTACCCAACCCAGGCAACTTTAAAACTAGACTAGAATCACAATTTATATTGCCATGTTTTATTTTGAAACAAAGTTTTTCAAATTTCAACCAAATATTTATTAAGGGTCTAATATTTTTCTTCTGAAGACATACTAATTATTTGAGTGTCTCTTTGAATTATGATTTCCACTTTTTAAAAAGTATATAATTATGATGTAAAATGCCATTATGTATGTTTGTTCATCTTTTAGAAATCTCATAGAAAATTGAATTTTTTCATTGAGTTTTGAAAACAGGATCATTTATTTCATATGGAAAACATTTTTCTGAAAAAAAAACCATTTTTGTGAATGCAAGTGAATTATCTGTTTTTTATTTTCCCTCTGTAAAATTCTCTCTGTTTCTCCCTGAAGAACTTGATTTTTTCTGTGGCATAAAAAGAAGAAAGAGTTAGCACTGCTAACTACACTACTGTAATACTGAAACCAGAGGTACAGACCTCAGTGCACTGAGCAAGGAACTAGGAGTCATCTATGAGTGAGTGGAGGTCAGAAAAGGCAATGGCAAGTGTGGTGTGGACAAAGATAAGAATTTACCTTTGATAGGCAAATCATTAGTATACAAAGTCAAGATGGAAATGCAGGTGCCTTGTCACCTCAGCCATTCAGATAAAATGAGATTCAGGCCAAGTTAAGCACTCCTCAGCTAACTGTTTCCTTTTCCCTCAGCCTCTTCTACTTGTTCCCTCAGCTGTGCAACCACACAGCGGACAGTCGTGGCAAAGCCATCAGACCAAAAAGTGATGCCATATAAAGAGAGAGCTTTTTCCAGCCTCACCAGTTCCTTGGTTTGGGACAGCATGCTTTTACAGTAATAGCTCTCCCAGAGAGATGGAAGAAGTGATCAGGAAAAGAGAAGGTAGGTGAGCCACATGTGATGATGCTGCAGCTGAAGAAACCCACATAAGATAATGACCTAACAGACCTATTTTTGTCAAACTATACCTTGCCGTTGGCTCTCTACAGGATATAGCAGAGTCAGAACACTTGTATTCTAAATCTAGATGTAAGCTAAAGGTGTTTTTAAGATCAGTGTTCTTAAAAACAGAACGTTTTATGTTTGCTTATCTACAGCAGTTATGAAATTGGTGGTTGTACCTAGGAAATAATCTGGTTCACCAAAATTAATAAGAATAGTCAGAAGAGACACAAATGTAGTGAAACCTGTTTTTAGTGATTTCTAGCATTCTTTGGACTGCATTCACAGTTGAATTGTAAACTGTAGTCCTTAACAATATACTCCATGGTTTCATTCCAAGTGATTTCTTTTGTACTTGTATTTCTTTTGCATTCCTGTGATGCATTAGCCACCTTTTATAACATAGACATGGTGTTGTTTTTTTTTTTTTTAATTTTTATTTTGGCCTTATTATCAAAAGTATTTAGGAAGAGCCTGTCCTCATGTCGATGAAAAAGAAATTTGACGTTTTTACATCTATTTATTTTGTTATAGTCCAGTTACTGCAGTATCTCATTAGAGCCGAATTTAACTCAAGATCTTGCCAATCTTGACTTCTTTTTATTATTCACAGTTCTTTACTAACTTTCTTTGAAGCACATCATCACAAATGTTGGACAGATACCCATATGAATTTCTCAACAGTGATTATCAAGGTACTATTATACTTTCTGTGGGGCTTTTGACATTTTTCAACCCTCTTCCATTATTTCACATCTCTGTTTTTTCTATACTTAACAATCGCTTTTCTTCTGCAATTGCATGTCAGTATTTCTAGCAATATCATATCATATCATATCATATCATATTATATCATATCATGAATATAATATATGTGAAATCTATCATGGCTGTTGGTTTGAAGACTAAACCCTGTGGTATCATCTGAATTTAACTGTGTTAGGTTTTGTTTTTCCACATAACATATTTAGCATTTATATTTCTCCATATTTCTCCCTATCTTTCATCTATTTCATTATTCTGGAATATAAGCATTTTGTTGCAGAGCTGTCACTGTTTTTTAGTAGCCTACAAACCTACTTAACCTGCATTCTATCTATTTTTCAGTTCTGTAAACTCTAAAAATTTCTGGCATATTTCATTCATTACCACTCACAGCTGTCTTTCCTTCTGCTGTTTTAGATTTATTTCACCTTCTGTAGCAGCATTTNGAGTATGCTATAAGCTATGTAAGTTATTATAAAGTCAGCTGCTTTAACTGCATCTTGCAACCCAAGGTATCCATTTTCCCCTCTGGCCTCACTGTGTTCTTCACAACACTGGAGTCACCTCACTACTAAGCTTTGTCTGGCAAAAGACCCTGGAGAAAGGCCCTGCAGAGAAGGTGTGAAATNCATATCATGAATATAATATATGTGAAATCTATCATGGCTGTTGGTTTGAAGACTAAACCCTGTGGTATCATCTGAATTTAACTGTGTTAGGTTTTGTTTTTCCACATAACATATTTAGCATTTATATTTCTCCATATTTCTCCCTATCTTTCATCTATTTCATTATTCTGGAATATAAGCATTTTGTTGCAGAGCTGTCACTGTTTTTTAGTAGCCTACAAACCTACTTAACCTGCATTCTATCTATTTTTCAGTTCTGTAAACTCTAAAAATTTCTGGCATATTTCATTCATTACCACTCACAGCTGTCTTTCCTTCTGCTGTTTTAGATTTATTTCACCTTCTGTAGCAGCATTTGTATCCGTTTTTGTGATGCATATGTGTATTTAAAAAGTATTGGTATAACGATGATTCAATATTTTACTTATTTTGCAGGAATATAAATATTTAACAGAATTTATATGCCCATGTCCTTTTCTGTCCTCATCCACTTCACACATATATATTTTATCAACTGAACCTTTTTTTTTCTTTTAATGTATTTTGAAAATATTCTCTGCGTTATTAATGGGTTGATTAATTATTGCTATGATTGATGATAAATGATAA